>JAFHBV010000154.1:0-76315 GCA_019022785.1 Pseudomonodictys pantanalensis
ATTGACCCCCCCAAATTTTATTCAACTGGCGGGTGTTGTCACCATTTTCTGGTGGGGGTGGGTTTGTGTTTTTTTTTTTTTTTTTNNCCCTTTTTTTTTTTTTTTTTTTTATTACAATTGTGTGCCTGCCCCACTGCGAACAGTGGTTCAAGGCTTCCATTAGTGCCATACCAAAAATCAACAATATGTGTAGATATATAAGGCGTTGTTAGTAGAACTGAGTTAGGTTGCATAATCATACTAGTGTCTTTTAAGCTTAGAGCCGGGCGGAATAAAATTCTGCCTAACCCGGCATAGCCGCGAAATCGCGGCCGCAACCGTGTAGGAATCAATCAGTCAATCACTTGAATGTAAGGCCTCGCAAACCTCCTGTGCCCTCGTCCCAGCTTTCGTTCTTACCTACAATATACTGACTCTCCTGAATGATAGACCTTTTCATCGGAAACATGGACGGAAGAGTAATTACTCCGGAGGAACTTGCCAGAGCCGAGAGATTCGGCGACTTTGTCCCAGTTTACAAGGTGGATGGAGGCACCGTCGTGAAGACTGGAGATTCCGTGCGATTCGCTGAAGCCGAAGCAATGAGACTGGTCCGCGAAAAAACCACTATTCCGGTACCCAAGATTTACAATGCCTATACCGACAGCGACAGCGGCCATGTACGCATTGTGATGGAATTTATCGAGGGTGACTGTCTCGCAGATGTCTGGGAAAAGCTTGATGACAGCCAAAAAGAAAAAGTTATCGAACAACTCCGCGGTTTCTTTGCCCAGCTTCGCGAAATAAAAGGTCCTTTTATCGGATCTGTAGACGGTACCGCTTGCGAAGATCAGCTTTTCACGGACGAGATCGGTGCATATGGGCCGTACAAAGACGAAGCGTCTTTCAACGAAGGAATCATCACTGCGCTCAAGAATACCTCAACCGGCAGTTGGGTCAACACGGTGTCGGACATGGTTCTCACGCTGAGGAACCATGTGATCGTGATGACTCATGGAGATTTCTCTCCAAGGAATATCATTGTCCAGGGCAGCAAGGTCGTGGGCATTGTGGACTGGGAAATGTCAGGATATTACCCAGAGTACTGGGAATACGTCAAAGCTCTCTACCGGCCTGCATGGGAGAGTAATTGGATCAACGACCGTGCTGTAGAGAGGATCCTGGTGCCCTACTCGATGGAGTTGGCCGTGATCATGCATGCACAGACTATAGTCTGGTGATGGCATCCCTGCGCTACCCCAACACGATCACTCGGCCAGCAACATGAGGCTATTGAGCCACCCACAATCAATATTATCACGAGATTTCCCACAGTTGAGGTTTCCTAGGTTCATAGATAATTGCTATCAAATCAAATTATAGATCTCTGCTAAGTGTTCGGACGATACGGCCTCTGCGCGTCGGTAGTGTGGATGCAGCAGATGACGGCTCATCCACATCTACAGCTTCACGCTAAGGCTGTTTTTTTTAATCGACCTACTATAAAGCTTTAAGATCTTCTTATTACCATTTTAGGATAATCTAATACGATTCTAGTGTTACCTTAGTGCCTTGCGAGCCTGTTAATTGAGGCGTTGCTTTGCAGCCTCATTGGCCCTCTGCTTTGCGCGCTCCTCTCTAGTAGCAGCTTGAGCAACACGCCTCTCCTGGAGTAACCTTGCTTTGAGCTTCTGGCTGGGTCTACGGGGCTCTGCTTGCTCACTCTTCTGAAGCTGTAATTGCTGCCCCTCAGTATCTCTCTAGTATTGACGATCGCGGGCCCGCCATATACTATAAGGAGACCAGATTGGCTCTGCATCCATGTCGACGTGACATAGGCGCTTAATATATCGTAGAAGCTCCCGTTCTTGCTTTTAGTCGATATTTCGGCCATGTTGTACAGGAACCTGCTGCTGGCCGGTAGAGCGCTTATGCTGGCGCGTTGGTGTATGTTGTATATCATCAAATTCTTTTGCACTCTATCGATACGGGAAAGGTTCTCCTAGTCTCCGTGATTCAATTTGCATCTATCGCGGCCGTGATCAGGTCTATATTGGTGGAGATGTAGCGCGTTGAAGTTGAGGTACTGCATAGTGGGGCGGCGCGATTGGTGGCGCGTTGGTGGCGCGTTCAGTGACGCAGCGCGCCGAGTGCCAAGCCACGGTATGTGTGGTATCAAAACAATTACTTGAAAACGGACTATGGGCAGGTTGCTGGACAAGGACAATCTATCGAGGCGCTCGGACAGCGACTGGAGTTGAGAATAGGGTTGTTGCCACGCTGATGTGTGCTAGGCATGTGCGCAACCGCCGCACATCTTCGTATTGCGCATTATCGTTGCCGTGCGGCTGTGCTTGCCGCCGCGGTGGGGCTTACGGTAGCGCTAGCCCTAGGTCTGCTGTGCCTCGTCAGTTCACCAATGCACCGAGATTTTCCAACTCCAATAATTTAATTACACAGCTCTCCTAGGGCTCCGTATTAAGAATTTTCCAAATTCCTTCGCTTTCGATACGACGCAACAAGGTCTTCGCAGTAATGCCGCCCTCAGCATCAAAGTCCCCCGTCCATTCTCCACCGCTCATTATTCCGTCCTTACATACGCACAAAACAACTTTATAATCCTCCATGGCCGCGGATCTACTGCACAAAAGTTCGCCGAGCCAATTCTCACGCATCCTGTTTCCTCTCTCCTGCCTTCGACAACGTCACTCTTAGGAACCCTTACACATCCAGGAAAGGTATTCCGCGATTATTTCCATCACACGAAATTTGTGTTCCCTATGGCACCCCTGCGCCGGGCCGTCGTTTTCAAGCGCAGTCTCACGCACCAATGGTTCGACAACTGGTCCTTGACTCAACCGGAACTCAAGCAGCATTTGCAGGCTCCAGGGTTACGGGAGACCGCCATCTACTTGCACGACTTATTACAAAAGGAAATCGATGATGTGGGACCGAAGAACGTTGCTCTGATGGGACTCAGCCAGGGATGCGCCAGTAGCCTTATTACGACGCTATTATGGGAAGGCGAACCATTTGGGGCTGTTGTGGGCATGTGCGGGTATTTGCCATTTAGGAAAGGGATGTTAGATTTCGCGACGGGTGGGGAGGAACAAGAAGATGATCTTTTTACAGGGTCTGAAGATATGTTTGAGCGCGAAGACGGAGATCCTAAAGCAAAAGAGAGCGATTCCGAGAAAACCATCAGATGGTTAAGAGAGGAGTTGCACGCTGAAAGAGAAAAGACTGAGAAGACAGGGCCGCTCTCTTTCGAGTCCATTCCGGTCTTCATGGGCCATGGAACAGAGGATGCGAAAGTACCGAGAGAGATTGGAAGATTGGCCGCGGACTTCTTAGATATCATTGGCGTGAACATAGAGTGGAAAGAGTATGAGGGATTAGGTCATTGGTATTCAGCCGACTTGCTCAGAGATGTAGTTAGATTCTTGAAGGGTTTGGATGGCTGGCAAGACACGACTGTTGAAAGTCGTACCGCTTGAGGGGTGCCACGAAAACCAAAGCATGGCTTCATGATACGCTTTAGCACGCTCAATTCAAAGCCTCCCAGCTCATTTCGACGACTAGATTCCCTCAAGCGGACATAAGTATAGCTTATTAAATACTATGGTTCGTCTCATCAGTAGATTTCGGATGATGCTCAAATATAGCTAGATATGAGCCATTTCACTTGTAAAGAGAAGGTATCGGTGTATTCCTGCCGGCGATTTCCTCCGCAAAATTTCCCACCGTAGTGAAAACTGTGATCGCATTTTCCCATATGTATAATTTTCTTGCATTTTAAATAATGCTAGAGCCAAGCTATATTTTTTATCGCGTCTTCAGGTGGGACTCTGCTACCAGATTCGATCCTACACGTCATGTCCTTGTAACATGAGCCTGGGTCCAGGTTTTATTGCGTTATCTAAGACGGCGTTACGCTGCGGCACGGTTCACCTCGAAATTTCTCTCGTAATGGTTTGAGTGCTGTGCCGCATGCCCATAGCGTTAGTAGCTTCGCATCGACTTCGCCACAAACTCGGGTCACATCTAACCCGAAGAAGGCGGCGCATTTCGTAAATAGCGCGCGGTTAGTATAGTGAGACTGAAGTGCGTTTCAGAAATCAAGTGGTATTCAAATTCTATGGATATTTGGCTCTGACTCCATGGCGGTAAAAGAACGCGTCAGTGTGCCCGGTGAGTGATGATTCTCGGGTACAGTCCTCTTCCAGGGATCTGAAGCAGCTCTCATGTATAAAGACGATCTCATGTCGGTTCAGAGTCGTGCAATTCAATTCAGAATCTACATTATCCCTCTATCTTTGCAGTCCTGGCCTGACACTATACCACATTCAACCAATTTCAACTACTCAGAATGTCGACACAAGTCCTTGATCTGTACGTGGCATTCGGGAACCGCCGAGGGAATGAAGCTGTTCACTGGATCATCCTCGTGGTGCCTAGGAACTCAGACCGGTGTACTTATTACCACGTTACTGGAGGGCCCACCCAACGCACGAGCTACACCCTTCAAATCCAAGCCAACAAAAGGGTTAACAGTTTTGGCATTGCTTCCAAGGAGCTTATTGGAAGCATCTATGAGAGTGACCTGAACAATCTGAGGGCCTCTGCCCAAAGCATGCCATTACAAGCATGCCAAAGATGGACCTGCGATCTTCTCAGCGACCTCGAACGTAAGGGTCTGGTTCGTGCTGGAACGGCAGCAAGATTCCATGGGAGGATTGAACCCAGTCGCTACTAGGTTTCCAATTCACAGTCCGCTCAACAGCCTGCGGTGACCCAAAGTACGCCCTCTTCATCGTCTACCCACGAGCTACATGCAAGCCACCACTCGGCAAGCTCCAACCAATACCACGTCTGATTGAATTTGGGACACCACGCAAAAGCGATATCGACGCTGGAATGGATCGGCATGGATCTGGCAATAGGTCCACCGGAAGTCGAGGAGCCAAAGGACGTTTGCGCGGCAGACAATGCAGTAAAGACGGAAGTGGTGGAAGTTCAGACTCCGAAAGGAACCCAACGAGAGGACTGCTGATATAGGAAGAGAGTGCTTTATTACTGTATCTAGTAATCCGAGTACACCTCGCGACGTAGAAAGAACAACTATCCATCGCGGGCGCGTTCAGCACGGATGAGGTATCGTTGGTCGAAGAATTGGCGGTAGAAGCGTCTTCGAACGAGTTTTATCTGAATTGAGCTTCTTCATCACACACCGTCCTTCAGCCTCCCTGCACATAGACTCTCTAGTACCGTGTGTCCATTAGTTCTCCAAGAATAGCTTCGCTTCCAAGTACGACACTTTCTTATCACGTTATCACATCCAGATCAGGAGGGAGTTGTGCGTGCGCATTTTATGGCTTAGCCATAAATTTGCACTAACACAGGAGAAAACACAGTAAGGCGCAGTACCCTGCAGTTCACACATGACATCACATCCATATATCTGTCGCACTGTACGGATATTGTCATTGTAATGCTCTAGATTCAATGCGTCCGAGACGCGTTATCATAACCTGTTCCTGCCTCGTATCCTCACAACCCAATATATACCAAAAGCCGCAAGGACGTTGAAAGCGACGTAAACGCCGAGGAAGCCGAGATTTCGCCATCTGGAGTAGACCTGGACACCGTTCGCAGCAAGGAATTGATTTGTCTCGGATACTGGACATTATCTGCACTGCTGGTGTCCCCCACCTTGCTGGATCGAACCACCAGCGTAGGCCATATAGGGAGCTAGGTACCGCGCACAAATCTGACCTACGGGAGCAGAAATTCGGAGAAGCTCAGTGCTCGTGCAGGTGACTTTGGTATTCGCCAGCCCCACGACGGCGATTCCTTGAACGAAGTATGTAAGTGGTGAGACGCGGTACATGAAGACCCAGAAGCGTGGTATCTCGGGCGCGGCAACGAGAACCCTTATCTCAGTCAGCGGCCTAGGCCTCATTGAATACGTAATAGACACCTGCCCGCAGCAGATAAGGGATAGGTAAAAGAAGAGCGTCGCGATCTGCACAGCTGTCTCTGCTTACTCTATTGCGATGCCTACTACTTGCGATAGGGTCGAAATGAAGAGACAAAACATCCAAATGGTGAAGAACGTCAACACACCCCTCTCAACTGCCAGAAAAGATTCTTCTCCGTTTTTCCAGAGACCTATCGGAAAGTACCAGGCAACAAAAACTAACACGGCTGAGAAGGATTACCACGCGAGTTCTACGAAGATATTCAAAACGACGAATACCAGCCAAGAATAAGTCCCAGATCAGTACTCCGTTGCTTCAAAAGGTTGCGGTTCTCGACTACATAGTATGACTTGCTGATCGATCGTGCTAAAGAGCTGCGTTAGAGGGGATACCGAGAATACAATGTTCTGCAGACCCTATATGTCCAGCGGCGTCACCCAGAACGACAGTCCGGTACAAAACGCCCGAAAAGCCACTAGTCAGCTGTGTCAACACTACGAATCTTCGAAGGTAACTTACCACGCCAACACATAACGCAACTTTCGAGTAGAGGTAAATGGGCTCGCGCCAATAGTTTTGAAATATTCGTCCAACCGTTAGCAGGAATTGTCTCGACAGTGGAGCGGTGTATCTTCTTGAATGCGGGGAGTATGTTGGAGCACTCTTCAACAGAGCAGACTTCAGGGTTGGAAGATGTCCTAGCACTTCCTGCTTCTCAGGACTCCTATCCCATCTCTGACTCCATTCGCAGGACCGTACATCTTGTACATCATCGAGATCACTCTTCTGGCTGTCCAAGATGCGAGAAGTCGTCGCTACAGATATAGTTAATAAGCTCTTTCTATAATACAGAGGGGTGACACGGAAAAAGAATAATCGTTTTTCTTACCTTTTTTAAATAGCTATATCTCTATAACTAGAAGAGCTATAAATATAAAAAGTATAGCATTTTAAAGGAAATTTCTTATAATTATTAGAGTTATTCTCATCTTTATAAAAGATATAAATATATTAAAAGGAGACTATATAAAAAGAAGGCCCTTAGTAAGGTCCTATCTAAGAAGGAGAAGAGATAGAAGTACCTTAAAAAGCTTAAAGTATAGATTACTAAAAATATAGTAAGTAATATAGTAAAGAAATACTACCCTATTAGACTTAATTATATTAATTATACTACTATAAGTACTATTAGCTATATAAGGTATAATAAAGAGGCTAAGGATTATTATAGGGTTTTTAGTACTATTTTTAGGCCTTATCGCGTTTACTACTATCGCAAGGCCTTTTAAGAGCTTGGCAGCGACTGCAGCGTAAGTGTGATGTTGCATCCAGAAGCAGATCGTATGGAAAGCTGACATTGAATAGGTATGCTGCTGTCTTGGTTGTATTTCTTCAGATTCCAGTTTAACTCGCGCAAGTCTAAAAATATGCAATGAAATGATATGTATCGGAATTTGATCTGCGCGAGAACGTTACTCAGAGGAAAGGTCCCCGAATGTACCTGTTCAGATATTCTCCTTCATTGAGCTGTCCATCTGTGGCATATGCTGCAAAAGGCCGGATACAATTGTAATAGGGCAGAGCGATTCGGCTATACAGTCTCGGGGACCAAGGAAGCCGCTGTGGCGTTTGTGGCGTACTGATCCTCCCATAATACGTCTAAATACATAAAACTCCTTCGGGATGAACCGGCAACTTCCACGACACCTCCTAATCCCAAGTTTCACACCAGTACATGCGCCTTGCAATAGTCGTCTGACCCCTAACCACGGACTTGGGACATTGTTGCAGTCCCTGGATCTTAATGCTTGATACGGAATTTCCCGAGTCCAAGGTACGATGCCGGGCAACAGGACAAAAGCGCCACCATAGGGAGTTGCAATCAGGTAGCTTCATGTAAAGTGGACCAATAATCAGATAAAACGAGTGGGAGCGTGCATGCATATGCGCGTCAGATTGAGAGACGAACACGAGCCCCGGGACGTCTTCAGACTTTGTACTCCCCGAATCCTTCATTGCGACCAATAGCCACAGAATTCTATCATTCACACGAGAAGATTATGCGCTCGCGACTCCGGTCTGGCTTCTGCAAGGCTGCGCCGCCTGACAGGCACCTTAGGTAAGGTTCAATGCTCATTGGTATATTGGTACATAGTGAACCGCCACCGATTCCTACAGAACAGCTTTAAAGGCCGATGGCTGCTGTGCGCGCTGATAATATTGCAGGCGTAGGTCTTTTAGGGTCCTCGCCGCAGCGAACGCCATCGAATAAACCGAACCATCCTCTCGATTGGAAAGTCAAATAGAAGATTTCCCGAAATCGTCAGCAGCTCGACTATTCAATCTATTCGGCTCCGTTCGGTCACACAATATGGCTCAACAAGAGCTTTCTCTCCAAGATCTAACTGCCCAATTGGCAACGATCAAGATCGCAGTCTTCAGAGTCTGTAATACTTAGCAAATGTTGGCTTAATGCTAAACGGTCTAGGCCGTGATCAGTATCTTCTTTGCCCTGTCCATTCTCTCCGTCATCGGCAGGATCGGAATTCGGGTGTACGCCAAGCAATTGCCCTCGATTGACGACTACTTCGTCTTTTTCGGGCTTGCCTCCCTTATCGCAGTCACGGGAATACTCTATGCCAACTTGAATAATATGTACATCATTCAAGTGCTCATTACGGACCCAACAATCGCTTCAAGAACTCAGACCTCTGACCTCATGGCGGCCATTATTGAGTGGGGGAATTATCAGGACCCAATTGTGGCTCTTCTGTGGACAGCCACGTTTGCAGTCAAATTCTCCTTCTTGGCGTTCTTTTGGCAGCTGATCCGATCGGTCGACAATCTTCGGAAGTATTACTGGTTCGTGGTGGTACTAACGCTTACTTCCTGGCTTTTCGTATGTTTCCAGCCGTTCATTATATGCTCGAAATTCGGCCTCAAAATATGTGAGTGGAAACACCCGAAGCCAGACCGCCCGCTAAAGCAGAAGCAGTCGAATGCGCCGGCTCGTACAATACCACACTCCATTTCTCACTGTGGGGCCTGGTGACAGGGTTGGATGCGATCACAGATCTGATGAGTACGTTTACTCCTACAAAGTCTTTATATGCATGAAGCTGAACGCTACTCAGTTGTGAGCATTCCGATCCTCGTTCTGCGCCAAGCGAGGATGAAGACTCGGCAAAAGGCTGCCGTCGGGTCCTTCATGTGCCTCTCCCTCGTCATGATTGGATTGGCGATTGCTCGGGCTGCCAAAATGCGAGGCGCAGTGGTAATGGACATTGTTTATGAGCATTTGCTGCAATATATCGAAGCCGCAGTTGCTCTGCTCATGGGTTCGCTGACGGCGTATCGAACGTTCTTCGTGACCCAAAGAGGGCGTAACAGGTATCGGGAGGAGATGAAGAAACCTTCATACTCATTCAAGCGCTTCCGCTTCCAGAAGTGGAAGCAGGATGAGACGGTGCATATCGAAGAAGGTGGACTTCCTCAGGTCCCAAGGGCCACAATGACCGGGATGAGGGCGTTCATCCGACGCAACAACCGAACGGCGGCACAAGACACGATGGACCTCTATTCCTCGCAAATAGTCTCCGAGAGAAAGAGCGATAAGGACGATCCAGAGTTTGGTTCATACCTGTCCATGGCTTTCATCACGAAGCCTGAACTTCTGGACAGTCCGGATTCGCGGGCTTTGTCGCGCGGGCAAACGGTTTCTCGTTGATTGTAAGCGGTTGGTGTCGCTGCCGCCGACATTCTAGTGGGCCGAAGACGCGCGCCGGTAAGGCACGGTATCAATCGATATCGTTCTCGTAGGATAAGGGAACTTGGAGAGTTGGAGACAAGACCACTTGAAGCACCTGTGCAAGGCAGCATGGGGTGTTTTCACGGCACGCGTAGTCTACCTCCGGAGGGGCCTTTCCCTCCATCCAGTCCTTGTTCCTACTACCGTCTTGCTACGTGTACCTTTACCCCGATGCTGCAGGCGGCGCAGCCGTGGTGAAGCCGGTCAAGATTGTATTGAAATTTGGGGGCCGTGTTCGGCGGCGCTTGTGTAACTGAGGCGTAATTAATTTGATTACACCAACATTCCTGTGCCGCACCACAAACTACCAGTCCCAAAGCCTCCCTCTGAATCCTATATTCTCACCCCCGAGGCCGCTGGAAGACCCCGAGATGCAGAAGTGGAAAGCCGGGCGGATGCTCCAGACCACGTGACGCGATTGACACACCGCGCCGGACGGAGAAAGGTTCTACCAACCCCGGGTGCGCCTTCTTTTTCTCACTTGCTAAACCTCTTCAAGCAACAGCATCAAAAGTACAACCCAGCTATTGGCCCACCATGGTTCATTTCAACAACACCCTCGCCCTGCCAACGTTCGCAATAATCCTAGGCAGCAGCCTACTGTATTGTTGCGCCAAGATCTACCGGGCGCGAGCAGCCTTTTACCATGGCAAGGTCAAGAAGAAATTGGTGAGTATTGGCTACCTTCCTGGGAATTCAGACCTTAACAATGTGCAGCCAATGCCCCGATGGAATCCTGTCCTAGGCCACCTGCTCGCCTTGGATGAAGCGTACAAGACGTACAAATTGCCGGTGGACTTGCATCGCCATGATCTGTTCGGCGCGATGTCGAAGGATTTCCCCGAAACGGATGGGCTCTTCTACGCAGACGTTTGGCCATTCATCAACCCACTGTTGATTGTGACGTCGCCAGTGTATGCTATTCAAGCAACTCAGGAGCGGGATATGGACAAACCAACAGATCTAGTGTCTTTCCTTCACCCCATCACGGGTGGCAACACCGTATTCACGAGCAACGGAAGCGAATGGAAGAAAGCGCGTAGCGTGTTCAACTCCGGCTTCAATTCGAACTATATCCTGAACCAGACGGAGCATATTGTTGAGGAGGCGGAGGAATATGTCAGGGTACTGGAGGAGCATGTTACGGCCGACGATATGTTCCTCTTGGATGACATGAATCTAGACTACACCATGAACATCAGTGGCATCTTGACACTGTGCGTACCAAGCTCGACAATGTTGAATCTTGCTGACGCTTACTAGGAACGAGAAGTTGGATGCCTTGAGATCCAAGAATTCCCTCGTTTCAGCGATGAGAAACACCATCGAGTGGCACTACATCGGCGAGCTGAAGAGCCCATTCGTGCGCTGGAGCCCCCTTATTCGTCTCTTGTCATGGTATAACAGTCGCGTTATGAACGGATATATCGAAAAGGTCCTCGACCGGCGCTACAACGACTGGAAAAGGGGCCTCGTGACCTCCCAGAGTCACCGCTCCGGGATCGACCTGCTACTCGCCGACTACGTCAGCTCGCGCAAGGACAAAGCGGACGGGACTCTCGATCCGAGCTTCAAAAAGTGGGCAATCCCGCAGTTGCGACTCTTATTCTTCACAGGTCATGATTCTACCTCTGCTACCATCTCCTACGCCTGCTTCCTACTCTCCAAGCACGCCGAAGTCCTGGAGAAGCTGCGAGCCGAGCATGATGACGTATTCGCGAAAGATCTCACTATACTGCCCAGCCTATTGAAGGAGAACCCGCAACTCCTCAACAAACTGACCTATACGACAGCGGTCATCAAGGAAGTTCTCCGCCTCTACCCGCCCGCAGCAGGGTTCCGTCTCGGCCATCCGGATGTCTACCTTCAGGATGCTGAAGGGAATCAGTATCCTACTGAAGGCTGCAGGATTTACATTCTACACCAAGCCCTTCACCGCAACCCAAAGTACTGGAAGGAACCCGACACTTTCATCCCCGAGAGGTTCCTCGTCGGACCCGAGGATCCTCTGTATCCTGTCCGCGGCGCGTACCGGCCGTTCGAGCATGGTGCTAGGGCATGTCTGGGACAGAATGTATCTATGCTGGACTTGAGGATCACCCTCGCAATGATTGTGAGGCGGTTTGACTTCAAGGTTGTGTATGAGGAGTGGGATCAGCTGCATGCTCGAGCGGGACCCAAGACTTTCCAGGGCAGGAGAGAGTACCAAATCGGCGATGGGGGTGCCCATCCGGCGGATGGAATGCCTTGCCGAGTGACCTTGCGGGAGTGAGAGGTCGGGACGCACGATAGTTCCTTTAATCTTCTGAGTCTCGAGATATCTCTGCCTGGTATTGAACTCATCTCGTCTCCACACATATTCGCTCGCTTGGGCTTGATGGCTGCCTGAAAGCGGTGTGTAGCCGGAGGAATGGCAAGCGGTCAAAAGTTAGTCACACCGTGAGGTGAGAACACGAAGTTTAGGCAGGAAATATGTCGTATAAAATCACCTTCTCTCCTAAACCTAGCTAGGTCTACATGAAACGATTTCTCCCAACCGATGTATGTGTAGCAAAGTTGCAGGCCTCTTAATCCCAGGATGTCGAAGGCTCGCTAGTCTGCATCGCAGAATATAATGCGAAAGCAAAAGGATAAGCTAGCACTTCGGTCTTCGCTATTTGAATTTCGCTGTCTATCGCTGCGTTCTCGCACCTGCTACTCTTTGTAAGCAGATAGAATGGAAGTGGAGAGCATCAAGTTGGGCATACCGTTCTCTCGGGAGAGTACACTTCTGGCAAGCTCTGTATTGCCGACAGTCCTGATGAGTGAGGATATTGTCGAGACCTAGCAGACGGGGAAGGATCCTTAGACTGCGGCAGTCAGATTCAGTGGAACTCATGTCATCTCATAGCGTTACAAACATAACTTACCCTTGTCGCCGTAGGTTGCATCCGAGCTTGGAAACGCCTTTCATGGGTTCTTTGGTCGTCGAAACCTTCATGGTCGCTGCTCCGTGTCGACCAGGATGAAAGCGCTTGCGCTCTTGCTCCACAGGTTGTTATAGATGGGCTCGTTGTACCAGTGTGCTGTCCAACGTTTCTCTGACCCGTCCAGTTAGACCGAGACTGTGGAGGGGCCGTGTGATGGCGTCTATTGCTGTAGGCATGTGCTGCATGGCCGATCTCTACGTGGTGATCAGTGTTAGGAACCCAAGATCCTCCTAGTCTATTCTACCGACGTTCGCCCTTTCGACGATTCATATATCGTGGCGCCGCAACTCTTCGTGGAAGATTTGGCATGGTTTGAGGATGGGAAGGGGTTTCACGGGTTGAAAATGTCGCTAGACAAGACTTCAGATGATATGAGACGTGAGTTCACCAGGTAATGGTGTGCGGCATATGTCGCACTATAACAGGCCCAAACACGCGATTCCGGCTTCAGCTCTCGCCTGATTTATCTCTTTCCGAAGTCTCGTCTCAAAATCGTCAGATCACCAAGAGCGTTGTGGCTCTCTTGGTTCGTCACACTACCACGTGATTCACGAGCGTGAAGATGGAAACCATTGAGGCAAGTCATGTCTCAGCACAATGCCCTTGTGCAGCATCCACGAGCATCTGATGTAGTGGTGGTGGCTGACAGCATGACTATGTGGCCTGACGTTGGTATTTTGTCAATGGTTTGACCTCCCTGGGAGTGCTCGAGGCATCTCGAACTTCAATGCCACGAACAGCATGGTATCCCCATGCAGTCTGCGGGATCGATACGCGTCCCCGGAATCTCCTTAATTCCGGCGTACGGTTCCTGATTGTATGCGTAGCAGGCGGAATTTCCAATAAGCGAGTCCACCAATTGCGATCGATCATCCGGGGTAGACTACAAATATATTAACCTAGTACCGCAAGTGGCCCGTTTCATACGGAGACGTTCGCTCCGCACAGCTCAACTCTCGCTTTTTAGATATACGGAATAGACATTATTTCGAGATTTGAAGCGGCCTTCCGAGAGGACGCTGATGATATAAATCAAAGCGACGGGAGGAATGATAATGAAGCAAACAGCGAGAAACGATCTACGATGCGCATAACAATGAAAGCAGCCGGAATCTCGTTGCTGGTTGCCTGGGCTAACAGCGTACAGGCAGTCAACTACCTGGTGTCTTTGTCAGTATTCACGAAGTAGGAATTGGTCATAACTGACGCAGTTTCCAGTGGAGATTCTTATAGCCAGACCGGATTCGACGTCTCTTCGACGAAACCGTCCGCCTCAAACCCACTCGGCAACCCACCGTGGCCGGGATACACAGCGTCGGGAGGCGCGAATTGGGTCGGATACTTGGTGAAGGAGTACAACGCCTCGCTGCTGTATGGCTATAACTTTGCATACGGAGGCGCAACGGTGAATGCTTCGCTTGTGAAGCCGTACCAATCCACGGTAAAGAGCCTCATCGACCAGGTGAAGCAGTTCAGCGACAGCATCGCAAGTCATCCTTCGTACGCTCCGTGGACAGGCAACAACTCCCTCTTCGCGATATGGATGGGCGTGAACGACGTCGGGAACTCGTACTACGTGGCGAATACAACGGTGACCCTGCTTCCAAAGATCATGGACAGTTACTTCTTGCAGCTCGAAATTTTGTACGAAGCTGGAGCCCGAAGCTTCGCTTTGTTGAACGTTCCGCGTAAGTCCTCTCGATATATGTGCGGCCAGTCACTGACACGTGTGCTAGCGATCAATCAGACACCGATGATGCTGAGTCAGCAGAAGGAAGCGCAGGAACTCGAGGCCAGCGTCATCGCGCAGTTCAATGGCATGGTTACCACGCGACTGCATGCATTTGTGGGAGCGCATCCGGGTGTGCGCGGCGTCGTGGTGGATACGCAGGCTCCGTTCCTGACCGCTATCAACAATCCGATGGACTACGGCAGCAAGGATTCGACGTGCTTCAATTCGGATGGGAGGACGTGTCTTTGGTTCAATGATTACCATCCAGGTTTGGTGAGTCCGCCACACTTCTCGTCTCGTCCACATTGGAGTTCGAACTGACGCTCGCAGGCGATAAACCGCCTCGTCGCTGAAGCCGTGGTGAGAACGGTGAACGGAACATTCTTCAAAATGCCAGCGCTGCGTCATTAAACCGAATCGAGGGATTTCGGCGGTTAGCCAGTAGATCGTTGCTTACCCACATAAGCTGGCTTAGTCACCGCGTGCATCCGGCTGTGCGGGCCCAGCGTCGCCGGTGACGCTTAAGTAGATAGATTTCGCGATGGCGCCGCTCTTGATGCCATCTGAGAAAGCTTCCGGAAGCCATCTTCTTTCGTGTGCGTGATTTATCTCGCGTCGGAGTGTTCTAAGTTGAGTCCCAGGGTGAATTCCGTTCGGCATAATTTCGTCCGATCCTCCGCCAAATCTCAATTTTGAGCTAGGTCAGAAAAGGACTAGCGTTCACGTGCAGATAAGATTTGCCCTCCCATCTCAACCTAAACGAGCCTCTCTCGTCAGCTAGCCGTTCACCTCGAGAGAGTCAGATCATTTTGAATCGAAGGAATACGAAGGGATCTGGTATCCGACGCAGCATGGTTGATATCTCGCGCCCGAGTTCGTCGTCGCAGTCGCAGTCGCCAACAACGGCGGGGAGGCCATCCGGGAGCGGAGGCGGGCGGCAACGCATTATTTCTTCATGTTTGACCTGTAGGAGACGGAAAGTGCGGTGCGATCATGGCCACCCGGTCTGCGGTGCGTGTACGAGAGGAAATCATGTATGCACGTATGCTACGGATCAGGTCGTGGGAGCGGGTAGTGCGGGGAGGATCTCAAAGTCTGTGCTAGCTGGCATCGGGAAGATGTCAAAGAATAGCGACGTCCAGGCACGATTGGATCGACTGGAACTGTTGCTGGAGAAGGCAGTGACGGCACAGGTTACGCCGCCAGTGGTCCCGCATCGAAGGGAAGGGGAGCCGACAAAGCCGGAAAACGATTCGCAGTATACGTCGTCGTCGAACAGTCAGACCTCGCATGGGGCTGGCATCTCATTCGACGATCACGATGGAACACTGCTGCTGGACGGAGAGCAGTCGCAATTTGTGTCGTCTCTGCACTACGCTCTTTTGGCCGAGGAAGTACGCAGAATCTTGACTATGCGCCGGTTCTAGGCTAATATCGAACAGATCCAAGACATCAAGGCGCTTCTAGGAGACAAGGCCGACGACGAGACCCCAGTAAATGGCCCAACGCAGAACAATCTGATCCACCTGTTATCATTGGGACGAGCAAAGATAGGCGTTTCTTTGCAGGGATTATTCCCGGAATCTCAGGAACACCGCGACGCTCTTCTGGAAGTGTACTTTTCAAACGTAGACCCCATGATACGGATCACGCACAAACCTACTCTAATCCGGAGATTTCCAACTTATTTGAAGGAGGGCCATCCGATCGCCTTCGCAGTGTACTTTTCCGCTATCAACGCGTTACCAACTACCGTTGTTGAGAACCGGTTTGGCGAGAGTAAAGACGAGCTGCTGGCGAGATATGAACTCGGAGTCGAGATTGGCCTGGCGAGAGAAAATTACATGACAACCTCGAGCCTTGAGGTTTTACAAGGTTTCCTCCTTTGGCTGACATGTATCACGAAAGAGGAGGACATGGGTATGTGAACCCCCTGACACGTTGATGAATATTGACAAGCCACAGGAAAAGCATGGGCTCTCCTTGGAATCGCCATCCGAATAGCGCTCAACCAAGGCTTACATCGCGACCCGTCATTGTTTCCATCTGGCTCTTGGGATGCAGTCACCATTGAGATGCGGCGGCGAACATGGCATCAAATATGCCACCTAGAATTCCGAGCTGCTGAGTGCAAAGGGCAGGAACCGAGCATATCCGAGGATGACTACACGACGCTGCTTCCACGCAACATCGAGGACGACGAGCTGGTAGAAGGTGCGAGCCCTGGACCGAACCCCTACGATGAAGAGCGGTATACTACGATGACCTTCCAGCTTGTGCGGTTCATCGGTATGCGTGCGCTGAGGCGGATAGTGAAGAGCACGTATCGCCTGGAAAGACGAATGCTCGAATCTGGATTACATGGCGTATCTGGTCCCGATCCAGCGCAGGAACTGCAGGACATCTTCGAGGAGATCAAGAAGATGGTGAACGAAATGCACGAGGAGAACTATCGCCGGTACCTGCGCTTCTGCAACCCTGATGTCGCAGAGCAAAGACTCGCTCTCGGCCTGGCCTCTCTGCTTGAGTGGCGGTGCTATCTTCTGTTCTGGCTCCGGATGCCTAGAGCGTTCCGTGATGTTGTCTTTTCAAGCGATATTCGCAGATCGTGGGTGTTGTACTCCGACCTGGCAGTCCGACCGCTGACGAGGCAACAGCATATTCGAAAAGTCCATCAATTGCATCGAAACCCTGAACGGGGCGACCGTCGATGTCGACGCAGCGCGCTTCCAGTGGCATATTGGTTCGTATCCCTCTTCCCCACTCGGTGCTGCCCTTTTCTGACTCGCATCCTTAGGTGGCCACGCAGCATTTCAAGCCATAATGCACGTCCTCTCCGAACTACGCAATCCCCTCTTCGACGCTCCCGATCGCCAACGCGCCCTCCGCGCCCTCCAGCTCTCCCGCCTCCTCAAAGAGCACAACAACACCAAAGCCTGGCAAGCTGTCAAATCCATGATCGACAAAGTCGTTGGCGAGAAGATCGTATCCTCTAGCGGCACGTCTGAAAGCTCTGGCCCCTACACCCAGTCCGTCAGCCCTACTGTACCCAATACGATTCCCAGCATCCATCCTGTGGGCAGGATACCGATATATGCAGAGCAGATCCCGAGTTATCACTTGCCGATGCCGCAGGGCACGGAGATGGAGGCGACGCAAGCTGCCCCGCCGTTGCAGGCGGTGACGAGGCCGCAGGTTGTGCCTGTGCAGCCCATGGTGCCGGATCAGACGCAGTTCAATTGGGACGATATGAATTTTAATGCAGTGATGGGCGATGGGCAGAGTAGGAATGATCTGCCGGAGTTTGATTTCGTAAGTATCCCTCGCACCTCGCTGTTTGCTGTTCCCGACTCTTGTAGGGCTTCTGGGGCGACCCAGTCAATTTCGGCAACGAGCCTGTCACCTTCCCATTCGATGGAGGATACTCTTCGCCTTGGGCAAGCTAAAATCGACCTGTCCTTGTGCGACTGACTGGTCTGGCCAAGAGAACAGAACCAAGCTGTACACATGGTCAATGACTCCTGGGGCAGCCAGCCTATTGCTGCAAGCTCACCCTGCGTATCTAAAGGTTTTCCAGGTCTTCTCTGCAGGATCGAAAGTTGCGCCATAGGTACAGCAGGGAGCAAAAGAATCACACGCTCACACGCCATCGTTCACAATTTACAAGGACTTCATATTCAGGCGCCGCTCAATTCTACCAAGGCTCGAGGTCTTATCGGCGTTGCCCACATTCCATTCAACCACCGTTCGAATTGTCTTACATGAAATCATTCAACTCCATCGGCGCGCCCTATCGAACCTTAATCTCTTCCCTAGTGCATACGCAAAACTACTCTTTCCCATCCCACGGTCACTCTCGCCTCACAACCATCTTAATCTCCCCGGGAACCGGTTTTGGTGGGGATATTTGATAACTGCGTGCTTGTCATGAACGCCAACCAACACGCCTACAAGAGTGTCGATGAGCAGGACAACAGCCGCGATGCTGATGGCGATGTATATCCAATACTTGATGATCTCGGGGAGTTGCTATGCATCAAACAGCCAGTTATGCTGGCAGAGGATGCGTGGGTTAGGGCACTTGGGTGTACTAATTTGGGAAAGGACTGCCTTTTCTTGCTCGAGGGGATCTCCTAGATGTTGTTAGTGGGAGTGGCGGAGGGCGCTGAGGGATAGGGTACCATTGCGGGTGGTGTACGAGGTGGAATACGGGCCGGTTGGCAGTGACGTTCGCGACCTTGATGGAAGGCAATCGGGCGCCGGTAGGTGTCAAGAGTTGGCAAGGGCGTCGCTTTGTGTTAGCCTGAAGAGGTAGCTCCGAGGGTCGAGAATGGGCGGAGAGTTGTTACGGTGGGGCGCGTTGCGCAATTTCTAGCGCCATGGTCACCGGCCGACTGAGCATGGTGAAAGCCCTCGATTACAAAGCAAAAACACATGCAAAAGATGCAGTACCAATATCCTGAGTGTGCTCAGGGCTGGTTCCCCTTCTGGAGGCTCGCACGGACCTGTTCCTATTCCCAAATTGCACGGCGGCCTCTAACTCAAGTCCATGACCCGATCTCCGCTCAATCATCCAAGCTCGTTCACTTGCCCTCGATCTCCAAAACGACTTGCTCTGGCTGTGAACGTTGGCAGCAGTGGCATCCTTGTCAGCGTGCCCCGTCAATACGGTCACGAGTCCGACCACGAGTAGAACCATGGCTATGACGCCGATGCCAATCCATAAGTACGTCAGCTTTTTGATCTTCGGCAGCTTCAACACCTTTTTGCGGTGGAGCGGTACCTGTGACAGCGTTATTCAATACTGAGCTGCAGAAGTTGATATGAGAGCGTAGTACCACGGCCAGGGTATCATCGCGATACTTGGGGAGCTCCTGGGAGATGATTAGTAAGGAGTGCGAAGGGCGGCCGTGGTCGGCATACCATCGAGAGGGATTGTTGAAGCGGAACTCAAGTTGATCGGTGGAAACCTCGGGCGGCCTTGATGCAGATGGATCGACTATTCATGAAGATTGTCAGTTTGGAGGTCCTTTGACGTGTTGTGCGGTATCGTATCGTCGAGTTGCGCTTTGGAGGCCAGGGAAGCTTGCGCAGAGGTGCCACGAGTTGGCGAGTGAGGCGGTATCGCGAAATATACCCAAGCTTCCAGGAGATAAACACCTCGCTGAGTGGGCAAGGTGCAGGTGAGCCATGAGCCCACGCAGGCGAGAGTTGGAGATTTCTTCACTTCACCGTCGGTTGACCCGCTTCGACCGTGGGCGGGCTGCGGTGCGTAGTGATTAGTCTTGATGGATGCCATGGTCAAGTTGTTATCTCAACGGGTATCACTTTCATGCACGGATTAGCCTGTTTCTGATTCGACCGCCCTATCGTTCTTCGCTCCCGGATGCGTCATCGTTCTAACTTTGTGATACACCTAGGAGGCACTGCCCCTTCCCAATTCGGTTAGCGCTCGATCCTGCACGCCGTTAGGCCCCGCCAGGCAGCACTTCGCTAAAGAACATATATACGCCCCCCGCCTCGCTCCTCACCATCACTCCTCATCCCCACCATGGCTTCTGAGGAGGGTTCAGATTTCATCGTCCTTGACAACAAGGACCTAACCGACTACAACGATGCAGGCCATCTGCAGCTCAGCCCGACACGATTGGCCGAGATCCAAGCGTGGCTCTCCCCGACCAAATACCTCTCCGAGAACAGCGAGTACCGCAAGCACGTGAACAGCTACCTCGATGGCACGGGCAACTGGTTCCGAAGCTCCGAGGCTTTCCGCAAGTGGCATAGCGGGCCTGATGGGTGCTTGTGGGTGAAGGCAGTGGCCGGGGCCGGGAAGAGTGTCATGGCCGCCTCTACCGCTGCTTGGCTCCAGAAGGGAGAACAAGTACCCGTACTGTTCTTTTTCTTCCGACAGATCGTTGCTTTGAACCACGAGCCGAAGTACCTCGTTCGCGATTGGCTCTCGCAGCTCCTTCCCTTTAGCCCTTGGCTCCAAAACAACCTTTACAGCTATGTCGATGAGACCTCTGGGAAGAAAGACATCAACACTATCTCGATGGATGAGCTCTGGAAGTTGGTCTGCAATGCGCTATCGTTCATGCCCAAAGCGTACTGCATCGTTGATGCTTTGGATGAAATGGACGATGGCAATGAGGATTTCCTCCGCAAACTCATCGAGTTGGGACAGCAGAAGTCGGAGACCATCAAGCTTTTGCTGACAAGTCGTCCGGTTCCGCGCATTGAGAACATACTGCGATCGCATGTCGCTCAGATCCGACTAGATCCCGAGGATACAGAGGGCGACGTCGACTTCTACGTCGACTTTCGCCTCAAGCCCATTGGCGGGCCCCCGACCTTCTACGAGACACTTAAGCCCATCATCTGCAAACGTGCAGAGGGCCTGTTTCTCTATGCGCGGCTTGTCACTGATGAGCTTGTACGGGCGGTTGGTGGTACGGAGATATCGCTTGCGGATATACCAAAGATCGTGGAGAGCGTGCCTGACTCTTTGGAGGACGTGTACAACAAGATGTTGAAGGATCACTGCAAGCGGTCGGGAGTGGCTCAGGAGCATCAACTGACCATTCTACAATGGGTCACTCACACTACAAGACCGTTACGCCTCATCGAGGCGGCGGCGGTGATGCAGGCTCTCGGAGGTGCCAGGGAGACGCTCAAGGAGACCAAAGCGCTTGTACGAGCAGCATGTGGGCCTTTGCTTGAGGTCCTGGAAGACGAGACGTTGTCCGTGATCCATCACTCCTTCACCGAGTACTTAACGCAGAAGGACCGACATACAAGCCACTTCCCCATCATCACCCACCAAGCCGCACACTTTCAACTCGCAACAACTTGCGTAAAGTATCTCTGCAGCGGTATCTTGAGTGACTGGAAGCTACCAGAGGAACCCTTTTTCGATGAGTATTCTTGGGAGCCCCAGCGTCGAGTTCATCGCGGACGAATGGCCTCTTCCCCGTATGACGATGAAAAAAATGAACAGGATGCGAAAGAACTCATGTTGTCGCACCCCCTACTTGAATACTCGCTGTTCAACTGGTACAAACATGCCGCGCACGTCAGCTTGGACGGACAGCTTCTAGAGGCGCTTGACGAGCTGTTCAAGAAGGGATCCCACAACATTCGAGCTGCGTTCGATATATGCGTCCCCGATCACTCTAGTATAACATTTACGATGATGCATATTGTTGCATGGGTAGGCCTTGGCGAACTCGTTCAGCATTTGGCCGCAAAGGGCGAACCAGCCGACGAGAAAGATCTTAGAGGAAGAACGCCTCTGTCCTATGCGGCAGCTCAGGGCCACACTGATGCCGTGGCCGCACTGCTCGAGGTTGGAGTGGAACCAGACACCGATGACAATGTCGGATGGCGGCCCATTCACTACGCCGCCAGCCACCATCAAGTCGTCCGTGTACTGCTCGAAGCCGGAGTGGATCCGCTTACTGGCAAGTCTCGCGAGCACCCTGGGATGCGGTGTGGGAACGCAAAGCGTACGACTGGCGAGACAACCGTCGAGTACGCAGCATCCTCTGGCCACACTGAGACCATAAAGGTCTTGATCCCGTATCTCAAGGCCGATATGCTCCAGAAGGCTTTTTTCTGGGCGACTCGAAACGCCCATTCGGCCGTTGTCGCCCTTCTCATGCAATGCCCCGAGGTTGACATCGACGCACCAAATGAGCAATTCGGCTGGAATGATGGATCAAAATACGGAGTATCAGCCTTGTGGCTCGCCACTGCCAACCGCGACCCGACTACGATGCGCTTGCTGATTGAGAAGGGCGCAAGAGTCGAAGTCAAGCCACATATTCCAGTTTCGCGTTATTACGGTCGTTCACAGACGGAAGCCGACGGACCGCCCGAGACACTCATGCATGTCTTCGCGGGGAAAGGTGGTGGTCGTAATTTCTTCTGCAAAGAAAGCAATGATAGCCCTAAGGCGGCTTTCCAACTTCTTGTTGATGCAGGGTGTCCGATCGACAGCGTTGACGCTTCTGGCAAAACACCTCTTCTTTACGCCTGCGGAGAGAGGTTCACATCAGCGAATGATCCTATAATGGACCTGCTCCTGGAGGCTGGTGCGGATGCCTCTAAAGTCACGAAGGACGGAGAGTCAGTATTTCATCTTTGCCATTATCCATCCTCGCCCGCAATCCTGGATGCATTCGTTAAAAATGGTGCCAATGTTAACGCCGTTACCACGTCCGGCCACAACGCTGGGCAGCCGGCTTTGCATACCATGATCGAGAATTGGAACGAGGAAATTGTTCTAAAGTTCCTGAGTTTCAAGCCCGATGTCACGGTTAAGGACAAACATGGCTCGACAGCACTCCACGTCCGATGCGCAAAGAAAGTCGCAGACTCCGAAAAGATCGTCAAGAGGCTTTTCGAGCTGGGGGCCGATGTCAATGCGAGGGATAACCTGGGACGGACGGTGATTCATTCACTCGCCACGGACACGAATTTGAACCGGGCCGAAGGCCTGGTCAAGATTCTTGTCGAAGCCGGCTGCGACCTGGACACCCCAGATAATGACGGCAAAACACTTCTCTCTCTTGCACTGGGTCAGTACAAAGCCGAGGAAGCCATTGACACAGTCCTCAAGCTCGGTGCGAATATCAATGTCAGAGACAACCTGGGGAGAGGTATTCTCCAACTCGCAATACCCCAGGATGGCACTGGGCTGCTCAAGCTACTCGTTAAGCGTGGTGCGGACCCGCTGGCCGTTGATCACTACGGAGATGGCCTTTTCCATGAAGTAGCCAGGATGACGACGCAGTTCCGCGATCAGGCCCGATATCTCGCAACGGTCAAGTATGTCGCATCGTTGGGTGTCTCACCAAAGACCAAGAATCATCGTGGACAAAATGCATTGCACATCGCCGCGGGTGTAATTGCCACACACAGCTTGAAGCCCATAGAGACACTGCTTAGCGTATGCCCTGACCTCGATGTCAATTCGCCGGACCTTCGTGGTGTCACACCTCTTCACATTGCAGCCTCTATCTCAGACGACCATGCACTACTGCTGCTCGAAGCCGGGGCGGATCCTTATGCGATGACACTTGAGAAGCAAACCGTCTTGCATATTGCGGCACGAGGGCGTCGCAGCAACCTCGTCGGCCTGCTGCTTGAGCGGTATAAAGCAGACGGCCGATTGGAATTCATTAACGAATTCGACATCCGAGGCCGAAATCCTCTGCATGATGCATGCCGTGCCAACAGACCGGAGATGGTCCAGATGCTTCTAGAAGCTGGCGCAGACGTCAAGAAGGCAGACAACATGCAACGCACGCCACTAGATGTATGTGCAGAGATCCTTGAAGAAAGAGCCTTTTGGAGGAGTGAAACCAAGTCGATGGGGGAGCGAAGACTGAACGCAGCAAATTACATGCTCAACGATCCCCTGCGCCCCACCACATCCGATTTCACCCGTTCTCCGTACCCGATTGTCGATAACAGCTGCAGTTCTTCTGAAGAGGATCTCCTTTTGCGCGTAAAGGAGATTATCCGCCTGTTAGTTGTGTATGGTGCAGACATCGGCCCTAGCACCTTGCACCTTGCAACGTCCAAAGGCGTCATGCCGATGGTGCAGGAGCTACTTGATGTTCAAGCTCGGCAGGATGCGGAGAAAAAGAAGTTGATAGAAGAGAATAAGGCCAAAGCGGAGGCTAAAAAGGCTGCAAAGACTAAGAAAAAGTCAGACGAGCAGGAGTCGGAGTCGGAGTCGGAACGCATTCCGCACTACTATGTTTCCAGGTCACTGGTCTCTCCGATACACCAAGCCTTCTACCATCCGGGACATGAGCATTTGATCAACACACTGAAGAAAAAAGTGGACTCTAGCAAGGATGAGCGCCTTCAAACGAAAAAGTATATAATAGACCTGCTGTTCATGGGCTTGGACGATATCGTGCCCGTGATACTCGATATAGGCTTCGACTTCATAGGCAGCTCCAGAGGAGGCCGCTTTGAAACAGCAGTGCACTGGCTAGCTTCCAGAGGCTACCACGAAATCCTCAAGGAAGTTGGAGATGGCGCCAACAAGTTCGATGATCAGGAGTACGTGGAGTCGCTGTACAAGGCCAACACATCCTGGAGCAAGGGCAGCATCGTACCAGTCTTGCGTATAGCTTGCTCCAGGGATCTTCCCAATCTTGCTACCGTCAAGGTCTTAGTCGAGGACCTAGGCGTAGCTCTCAATACCCAACCCACAATCAGCACGTGGCGCAACGGTGGATCAGAGGAGACGCTTGGAGACGGTGCGATTCACATACTTGCCAGAGCGACACACTGGTGGCAATGCGAAGCTCTGGAGTATCTACTCGAGAAAGGAGCAAATACCGAGACTCGCAATGATTATGAAATGACACCATTGCTTACCGCCTTGACAAACCGCACAGGACCAACAACACTTCGCGACAGGGTTATCTGCCTACTGTTGAAGCACGGTGCGGATCCGAATGCCGTGGATCGCGAGGGCTGGACGTGTTTGAATCACGCGTATGCAGCACCACACATCATGAAGCTATTGCTTGAACATGGTGCCAAGGTCAATGCCGGAATAATCACACCACTGGAGACTGCGATAAAGGATGGCAACATTGAAACAGTGTCTGTCTTGATTGAAGCAGGTGCGGACGTCAACTTGGCCGGTCAGGACCGCAACGCGAACAAGTGGAGGCCCCAAGCCACGGAAGAGCCTGATCCATCCTACCCGCTACATGCAGCCGCTATGCTGAAGGAGCCACAAGACGGCGAAGACACCAGAGCAGCTCTCATCTCCCTACTTCTCGAGAAGGGTGCAAATCCTTACCAAGTCATCAAGATATCACCCATCATCCACTCCCTCCTCCGCAATCCGCGGGCGTGCATTGCGCCCATACTATCAGTCTCTAATCTGGACCTCGAATGCAAGGACTCGGAAGGTTCAACTCTCCTCCTCGCAGTATGCGGTCGCGATACCAACCAAGCGTATTGCTCCACCACTGATCCTCTCGCCATCTCCAAGCCCAACCTCATTAAGCAGCTCATCGACCGTGGCGCCGACATTCACGCCGTCGATAACGCGGGCAAGGGCGTACTGCACCACATTCTCGAGAAAGGCCGCTCAGAAGTCCCTGAAGAGTGCTTCGCTATCTTCCTCCCAGCTCACCCAGAACTTGTCTCAGTTCGCGATTCTGAAGGATTCAAGCCGCTGCATTACGCATTCAAGTACAACGTAAACTGGGCTGTTCGCACCCTGCTCGACAACGGCGCCGACCTGACGGACCCGGATCCAAAAGGCATGACAGCCCTGCACCGCCTCGCACGCTCAGTCTCTGGCCTAAATGAACCCCTCTTCGCTGAAGCACTCGCCGCCGGCCTCTCCCTCAACGCGCGTGACTCGGACGGTAGCACCCCGCTGTTCCACTATCTAGCTCATGTTTCCTTCTCCTCATCCGTCTTCTCCTCCTGCAGCATCGACTCCGATGACCCGGACTCCGGCATCGTTCCTAAGATCCTGACGACGCTTGAAGAAAAATTCCTGGCGAACGGTGCTGATTTGTTTACGACGGATAACGAGGGTAAGGGGTTGCTGCATGTGCTGGCGAAGCGGAAGCAGGAGGATAGTCAGTGGTACAAGGATGGGGGGAAGAATCTGCAGGAGATTTTTAGGACGTTGGTCGCGAAGGGGTTGGATCCGTGGAGGGAGGGTGGGAGGCAGATGACGGCTTTGGATGTCGCGGCTGTGGTGGGGAATGATGATGTGCTGAAGATGTTTAGGAGGGATAAGTAGGTAGGTGGGGAATCAAAGCTGGGTGGTGATAAGGCAGATACAAGACTAGATTAGGGGGTATCTAGTAAGGGTTTTGTGTAATTCTAGTAGCTGGGTTGATGCAACAGAGTTTCGTCAAGGTGAACTCAGGGTCTTTATATTATTGTAGTACGAATCTGGGAATTTCTTCGTGGCCAATACGGTACCAATCACAGCACGATGGACCACAGCGGAAGAACGCCCTCGGCCTTAGGGAACGAATCGTGGTATTCTAGTTTAAATACGCATTCGTTCTCGCAGATGGCTTTCAAACTTACGGCGACGTGTAATTCCCTAGAACTTTTAGCAAACGAAATTGCCCACGAAGGTTAACTTGGTCAGCTTTCAGTAATTTTTCTCTAATCTACCTATTATGTATTCCCCAGTCTCAGTTACGCCCCTCTATACCCACCCGATTGGGTGTATTGCGTGAGATTAAACCGCGAAGAACACAAGTATCATGCTTCAGCAAGCCTCAAGTCGTTGAGTCAGAGAATGACGGGGAAGATAGGGCCAGTTAAAGAGAGAACTGTGATACCCTCGAAATTGTTCTGCATTCATCGAACTTTACAGGGTCATTTTGCATAGATCCCTGTCATAGTAGACATAGCCATCTTTGCCATACGACGCTGCAAATGGGCCAGCTACAATATCCCTATATCTCTTTCTTCGCCTTGTTCCGATGACAGCAGTATTGGCATGGTATGTGTCTTTTATTTTGTTCCAAGGATTATAGAAAGGTCCAACTCTGCTAAACCCATATGTCCAGGCATCTAGGCCAACAACTGATTCGGAGGGGTCGAAAGTCAGTATTATGAATGGAACGCCATAGTCGGCCTGGCGGTTCAAGCATATTGTCTCCATCCTCAGTTGCACCGTGTGGGCGTTGGGAACGTTGGAGTTCCTGGGGAATATTTCGAAAAACCCGACCTTGAAAAAGGAGTCCCGTAAGCGGCAAGTGAACATACTGTTCATTGCCTGCGCAAAAAAGGTGTTTGGACTGGTGATTTCGTCGATTTGCCGAGCGTTGTCCTGGAATTCGGCGGATGCACGCTTTATACGATTGATTTGATTCGGCGAACGAAAAATTTGCGCAAGTCCCTCAGGTCGGTTGGCAAAGGAAAGGGTATTGCTGGTGGCAAGTACGTTCAGGTTGGTGTCGAGAAACAGATAAGCCAGATGTTCATCTGCCGTCATGAAATCCAAGAAAGGCCATTGAGGCAAATCACCCCGGAAGCCGATTGGCGAGGGTACGGCGGACTCTTTTTCAGTCGCACAGCACTCCCCAAGCCATGCCCACGAGGATATGACCGGATAGACCGCATCCAAATCTCGCAATCTAGCCAATACTTGCTCCGCTGTGGGTCGCATCAGTCTATCACGGTTTAGAAGGACATGATAGACGAACGACGTTAGCCATAGCATTTTTCTGCTGTATCCGGACTGTGTCCTTGGTTGATCTTTGGTCAACTTCTCGAACCAAGCAGCCGTAGCGGCAGGATTCTCCGCAAAACTATGATCCGGGCGCCAGAAATCTTTCATCACACTGAGCTGGTAGCCATATAGACGAGACAGTATCTCGAATAGTACGCAGCCTAGACCCCAGATGTCGGTGAGTCGGCTGCGAGGCTCGTGGTCCAAGACCTCGGGAGCGGAGTAGCGCCGTGAACGATGCATCGGAGGTCCTGTGGTAGTTGACATGGCACTGTCTGAGAAGTCGAGGCTACTCGTGATCAAATATATCAGCTTGTTGACTCATTACTCTCGCAGGCTGCTAAGCAAAGTATAACTTACCAACAACCGAAATCGGTCAAGAGGATATTTGAGCCGTGTATCAAGATGTTGTTCGGCTTCAGATCATCGTGCCTGTATATCATCAGCTCCAAATCTTCTAATGAGCCAAGAGTGACCTCACCTGATGCCCAATTTGTGAAGATACGCTAGCGCGGAAGTGATACATCCGACGGAGTGATAAAGGGTTTTCAGTTGAGAAGTGGTCAAGTCTGAGTCCAAGAGCCGTGCAAGGTCCATATCCGCGACAGGTGAGGACAGTATGATGACGCTATCCATGTCTGTGCATGTTGCCATGAGCTCGACGCAATGGCGATGTCTCGTACGTCGCATCCCGCTAAACTCCTTTTGAAAATTCCTCATCATTTGACACTGTCTCTTGAAGTTCGCCGGTCGAGAAATCGTCTTGCATGCGTATCCTCTGCCCGTTTGGGGATCAACCTTATGATCGACTTCGCCATAGCCACCCGTGCCAAGGCTTCCGACTTTCTTGAATCCCATGTCATCGAAGTCGCTGAGGGATAGGTGTTGCCCATGCAAGTCCTTCGGTATCTCTTCCAGTAGGTACTTCTCTTGCGCTCGAAGGAAGAATCTGACTTCATCTTCGTCCAACAGTTTCTTTAACACAGGTCTTGAGATAGGTAGCCAGAGGTCTGATATATCGTTTTCGAACAGAACTCTAGAATTTCTCCATAATCTGGTCATGCGCAATAGAGCATGAAGTTTTGGGTTGCTCTCCCAATGATCTGCTTCGATTTTCTCGGAGATTTTGGTGCTGGCCGGGCTCGGTTCCATATTCGTCATTGAGTTGAGCAAGACTGATCAGGCTGAGAGATGGAAATATCGGATGGTCCCTCGCTAGATGGACAATACCAGAAGCTCGTGTCCGGTCAGCCTTAGGAAGTGCCCTTACCCAGTTCTGCCCGTCGGAAAATGCGTCGTTCCTCGAGTTGATCTAGATTCGCTGCTGCTGACTGTGCGAAGCAGGCTGAACAGCCGGGGACCCTCGGGGGCTGGCAGCTAGGTTGTCGATGCTTTGCTTGAACCTTCCGAGCCGGGCACTCAGAGCTGCGAAGACAAGAGAGTTGTAGATGTTTAGTCGCAATAAGGATCGGAGTGTTGAGGTGGTGTCATCGATTAGGTTCGTAGTCAGGCTGTGCATTCAGACGTGGCATCGACCTCCAGAGAGTCAAACTGTCGCTAAGCGATCCAATCAATTCAACCATCACATTGCTCACGTGTTCCTTTACACCGCTGCATCTCCCATTTCTCTCGGCATTTCCGAGAATATAAAAGTCTTCAGAGTCCTCACTCAGGCCACTAGGGGATAATATCAAGAAGTTCGAAAATTCGGGGCAATTATAAAAGGCAAAATGACAAATGGGCCTGCTAATCTCATCTGAACGTTCGGATGACAGTGCAGACATTTGGCTAATATATACATGAAAGCCTTACACGAAGCAAACGTAGCTGTGAACCCACTCTCCACAACTCCATCGACGCCCAACAGCCAAAAGCGCCTAACCAGTCCAGACCTTGGGCCCAGGCATGGTGTACGACTGCGGGTTGTTCCACTTGTTGAACGCGATCCCCGGGTCACTCGCCTTATACGCCCCAGGGAACTTGACAGTCGGCCCCGGCGTCCCCGTGCCCGAGCTCTCAATCTTCAACTGGAAGCACTCGATATAAAACTGCGCCTTGCCAACATGCGCCTCATGCAGCCCGATATGCTCAACACGGACCAGATACTCGCCCGCCGGAATAGACTGCTGCACGGTCCACTCTAGCCTGTCCTTCTGCCAACTGCACCAATTCGAATCGGTGCCGGGGGTGCCCTTGCAAAGACCCGTCTCCATGACCTTGACCCAGTCGCCGCTGCCGTCATAGCCCTTGACGCCGCTCGCGGGCGCTTTGCTGATGTATACGAAGCCCGGGCCGGGGTGCTCGATGAACTCGTTGTTGAAGAGCTTGAAGCCGAGTTTGTCGCCCGCCTTGACGGTGTAGGTCGCAGTGTTGCCGGCCGTGGCGCCCTTGTTGCAGCGTAGGTCGTTGGAGTTCATGAGCTCGCCGGTGATGGCTGGGTTGTAGGAGTTGCTGTTCTTGCGCGTGTAGGCGTACTCGCCGCCGATGGAGGCCCCGTTGACGATGAGTCGGTTGAAGATGTAGTGCGCTTGGGCGAGGGGGGTGGCGCCCGCGAGAAGGGCGGCGAGGAGCGTCGTCTTCATGTTGGGGTGTAGGGCGGCTCCTGAGTTGAAGGACAGATGAGTGACGAAGACTCGAGGTGGTGTGGTGGACTTGCACTGCTGCAGTGGCACTCCTCTTTATACTCTTCGTCCTGTACTACCATGCCTCGCTGTAGTCCTGCATCATTTCTTCAGATCCCACTAGCTATTGGAGGAAATACCTCCAGTACTGTACGACCTTGGCTTTACTATACACATCTATGGCAATCTAGGAGCAGTCTCCCTTCTGACCCGGTTACCGCTCTCGGCACCGTTTCCAATATACTAGCTACGATAATGTTCGTTGGCCAAGCGAGAGCCAAGCTTCCGGATGATTATCTATGGTACTGCCAAGATCTGGGGAAAAACGCGATGGTTGTGGGTGAAATACCGGTGTCTGGGCATCGATGGGTGCCGACAAAAACGACGAATCGTATTGGCGCGCGGTATTGTTGGATCTTGGAGGGAGAGAGCGGATAGTTGCGCACTTCCGATTTGGAGAGAAATAATATGATGTTTCTGTTTTTGCGTGAAGGGAGGTTTTGTTGCACATTGTTGAGAACGCCGAGAAATCCTGAGGGAAATTTGGTCGGTTGGCGTGGTGGCCAACGTGTATTCGAAACATCCGGTGTACAACTCCGCCCTGCCGTGAGGCTCCGCGAGGCCCCGCTCGGGATGCCGTCTTGGCGTTTCGTTTCGTCAAAAGCTGCCTTTGAGCGACGCCACATTGTCGCTGGCATATTGCGGGACGGGAACTCTAGTGGGTATTGTGGGTATGCTGTCCTTGCGCTGCATTGCTGGCTTGATGCTCGGACCGGCTTGAGGCACCATGCTGTGTCGTGTTGATTGCTCCCCTTACTTTTCTACCAAAGTTCTTCTATGCCTCGGCGATCTTTAAGTCCTTTTCACTGTCGTCATCTATGACTTCCTTCCTGCGTATTCCGACTCTGAGGATTTCTGGAGCCTATTCCAACGGACCTCGGAGGACGTTGGGGGATAATTGCCATCACGTGACGGCCGTCTCAATCTTTCTCAATTGCTTTGCTAAGGGCTTCTGCGTCTCGATCATCTCGGTCGCCTCGGTCCACACCACTTCTGTTTCCCTTCTCGATCATGCGTGGATCCGCACTGGGGAAGGCGAGACCAGCTTGTCGGGGCAGTCAATATGGAGTGACAGGCTCTTCCTACTCGGCCTAGAGCTGTCTAATTTCAGAGTGTGTCGACGAAGAGCTAGTGAGTGTGTTACCTCAATAGTCGTTCATTGGAGGACGATTGCTGATGACGTTAGTGGATGTGAAAGACCTTCCAAGGTTTATTCACCGACGAGGCACCGTGGGCAACCCTCCTGGGGCTGAGGCCGAGCGTCTTGGGAAGCCGAAGTAAGCTAGGCCAAAAAGGAGAGAAGCCTCGACAGACCCACCAACACTGAACACTTCACAACACTGGAAAGAATGCTAGTGAACCAACAGGCACTCTGCCACTACGATTCCGAATCATGAAAAGTTTCAGCGACTTTCGAGCGATAGAGAGAATGCGAGAAGCTTCAAAGAGGCATTTGTTCTTGGCCACGTAAGCCTCCGAAGAAAGCTCCATTGGCCGAGGATTCAGCCACAGCCTCACCGCCCCGCCCCGCCACGATCGCTCAAGTCGTGCCCGGTTTCCGCAACACTCCTCAGCTCCATATATATATATCGATAATCTCCATCATTCCAGGCATATATCTGCTATTGATCCACATTAATATTTCCAGGTAGCGATGTCGCTGGACCCTGACCTTCACCAAGAAGAGGAGCGCAAGCGGGACAAAGTGGGGCAGTTTCTGTAAGTCGTGGAAGCGCCGGGCGATCTCTCAGCCTTACAGACCAGTTATTCATCCATCATCCATCTATCACCGTCTTGTGCAACACCAAATGACGTACTGATCATCGCGCACAGGAAAACGAATCTCAAAAAGGGCGAACTCGCACTTAAGCACGCTGCCGGCCTTGGCGCAACTCCCAGCGTCATCCCCGTGACCACGCCCATTTTCGATGGCCCGCCACGTCCCGTCCTCGTCGGATGGCATCCCGTTGGCGGGCTCGCGGGGAAGTGGTTCGCTGAAGACACAGGGCTGGGGAAGTTGATTACCGAGAAGACCAACATGTTTCCGGATCCAACACAGCATTGGGCAGTCCTAGTGGGTGGGTATGCCCACCAGCTGTGGATGGTGAGTAGTCGCATTACTAGAACTTTGGGGTCAAGAGAGCATGGAGATGATTGATGGCGCGGCACAGGATGAGAACTTCGACGTAATCTACACAAACGCCGTAATCAACTGGGAGGAATGGCGCACCTTCCCAGTCGGCGAAACCATGTTCAACGACTACGCGCTGGTGCAGGCCGGCGAGTCCGTCATCCAAAGCATCCGCGACCGCCAGCCAGGCTACAATCTCATCACGAACAACTGCCAAACGTACGCCCTCGAGCTCCTCGACGCCATCAAAGTCGGCGTGGCGAAGCAATTCGGCACCACGCTTGCTGTGTACGAGCGCATCATCGGCCCCGGTGCGATCAAGGATCTGTTTGCGAAGCAGGAAGTTCATGAGCAAGAGCAGATAGCGGCGGGACAGCCGCCTTTGCAGGGCTCGAATACGGTGAATTATGCGCAGCAGGTTATGTTTGATAATACGGCGCAATTGGATGCGAGGACGGAGATGGCGAAGCACAAGGCTGAAGCTAACGAGCATGATGGCGGTAGGGGCTTGGATCGGGAGAAGAAGAAGAAGGGGTTCTTTTCAAGGTTTTCGAAGAGTCCTGATCGGAGAATGGAGGATGAGCAGGTAGATGGGAGTGATGGTGATGCGAAAACGAAAGGGAAAGGAAAGAAGAAGAAGATTTTGTGGGTATGACGAAAAATCCATTTGTCAACCTTGATTTTTAGACTCTACGTGCGCATTCCTCAAAGTCCCATCCAATAAATAAATCTATACCAGCTGATTAGGTAGTGCACTTTCCATAGACGTCACATCCGGCACAGCCCAGAGAGTCACATGCCAGATCCTTCGTGCCCTTGTTCTCGCATTGAATATCAACGCATAGCCCATGGCTCTCCACAAGATTCTGTTGAGCCTGATACAAATACATCTGACCCGGCTCGCTAAGAAGCATGATGCCAGTCCCGTCAGCACAGGTACCTTCGCGTATGGTCTTTTTCGCGCATCTGCGAGACGGATTAGCTTATGGTAGACTAAGTCGCCGTTGGCAACTTCTCACATGGTCCAAGGCTTGAGATATCTGTCCGGAAGTACGGTCATGCCGTATTGAAAGCCTTGGAGACCCATTTCCCCCAAACACGCTTCCATCGTGGCGATCTTGAACTATTAGTAACGTTGCCTTAGGTGAATATAAGAGTCTGCAGTGAACGTACACAAGATGGGTTTATGGGATCAATCTCGGTGGCTGCACCCTTGGCTGCCAAAGAGCTTAGAACGGCGACGAAGGAGCTGATGCGCATCATGATGCGATTTGAATAAGATGTCAAGAAAAGAGTTTCTAGTTCGATAATGTGGTACAAACTTGTGTATCAGAGAGGTAGTCTGGGTAGGGAAGTGAATTGCAATGGAATCACAGCACAGTGTAGCCCAAATCTTATGAAAGGTTAACCACCAGAAGGCTATACGTGTCTTCATCTTTCGAGTAGCCACGCAAACAGTCGAGGCCACGTGTATTCCGTTGAGCATGTCATGTATTGTTGATCTATGAGGCGTATGCACATCTGGCGAAGCAAAGGACAACATCCATGAAGCTGATCGCAACAACACTCGGATTGACGCGATCGCCATCGTCATCATCACTCGTTCCGAACGCGGCGCCGAATGGCTGAACGCCACTAAGGCTATACCAACAACACAATCCTCTCAGCCAAGTCTTCCATGGGTGTTTATTGGTTGCTAAAACGTCGCCCCAGGAAGCAAAGCCGCCCAGGTTCTTATCCTAATGTGGCCAAAGTCGGTCGCGACGCCGCAGCGCTTAATTCATTGTTGTCTAGGCATATGTCACTCCTCAATTTTGAATTAGCTTTGTATCCCCAAGTATCATGTTTCCGGATATATCTTAATTTGACGCCGTATGCACCGGATTCGAAACATATTGATGTAATGATGCATTGCTGTGCCCGAAATGGACTGTAAGCGCACGGAAATGCTTGCAATTTACACCGCATGCCTAATTCGCAGACCCTTGCTCGACTACCTCCACAAGGAACTCTTTGATAGACTCTAATGCCGTATTCGGCATCACAATGAAGAGGCAGGCGAAGTCGCACACCTTGTCATATGGCAGGTGGTAGACCTCCAATACATCAATCTCTTTCACGCCCTCCTCAGCATCTCCACAATCTTCCACATCCTCACCATCTGCGTTGCGAAAGCGTATGTCCTCGCTAACGACTATAGCCTTTCGAGCGTTGATTGACTGGCGATCAAGCACTACAAAGTACTCTATGTCAACTTTCCTGGATTGCTTTTCCGGAAGCTTAGAAAATGTCGAAGTGATGAAATTTTTAATCTCGGAGAAAGTCGTGTTGGAGAAGTCTGTCTTGATAGAGGCAGTGGGTTCAAGTTCCCCGGTGCGTGATACGACATCGGCCTGCGTGCGAGAGTGGACAAGTACATATGGCGAGACCGGACGGGCTGCTGGGTCTGAGCCTTCTTGTGGTGGTATCGCTGTGCTTCTAACAAAGTCGTTCCATTCCTATTCTGGAAATTAGCATAGACACCCCTCGAAGTAGATTCTGGTGTCATTCTACGCACCTGAGGCGTGATGTCGCATACTGGAAAGATTAGAACGGTCATACTGGCTGGAGTTCTTGTTGAGGGTGTTGGGGCTGTGAGAGAGAGGTAGATGATACAAAATGGGAAGGGCGAGGTTGATATGAGGTCACTGGCGCGGGGCTGAGGGCTTGGCAAATGTGAAATGCGGCACAAAATGCGGCACAGGCTGCGGCGCTGCCAAACACAACTTCAGAAGTCGGAGTCCGAAAACCTTTTTGAAAAAGCTCCAACAAAATAATCATTTAATTCAAACTATGCGGCTCGACCAGCCAGCAGACACAACGCGCCGGTAACTATTCAAAGCGAAGATCAGACAAAGAAACGACATGAGACCCTCTGAAACCCTAGTCAAGGGGCCACGAATACAGGTAACGAGCGAGTGAACTCTTGAGCACCATGCATCAACTATCATACTCTCGATGCCCTAGCGCTAAGATTCGTATCTCTAGAATTTTAACCCTCTGCATTCCGAGTCGCGTTTGCGAGCTCCCTTCTTTGAGCGTGAGGATAGCCCGGCTTGTCAAATCCCATCGGCCACTTCATTCCTGGTAGCACCATCTCGTATAAACGCAAACCCTTCGGACCTTTTTTGTCGGCAGTCCTTGTTACCGCAAGGTTTGCTGGGTCAGTCTCATCCTTGCCATCCTTCGTGCAAACTTCTTCATTACGTGGGTTGCTCTGAAGTGCAGCGCAGTAAGGCGCTCTAGTCCCGAAGTTGATGAAACGCTTGTAATACCACTGCCCGTGCTGTACTCCGAGTCTATCAAGTTGCGCCCCGACGTTCCTGCCGATGGCTGTACAAGGTGATCAGTAAATCAAGGGCAAATTGACGGTGCAGTCCCGGAGGCATTGAACTCACCTTCATTTTCGTATTCACTGGACGGATATATGATCTCTCCCTCGCCTCCTTGCTGCGTATTGGCCATGATGGACTCTTCCCCACTCCTCCCCACTCTGTCCAATATATCGTCACTAATGAATATACCACGGCGCTCTCGTTTATCTTGGTCTTCTTTGAAAACTTTGTATCCTGACTTGCGTCGGTTTGCGTTCTTACCAGTCTTGTCCCTTGACACAGGATTTGGTCCATTGACGCAGAGAATCGTGTAACAATCCTCGTTGCAAACGCCCGGCCCCGGTGTGCAATCAATGTCAACATTGAATGGATCATCTTTCGTGTCTCCCGTGGCGCGTACATGGAGGTCGGGGGGAATTGCTTTGCAGATACACCACGGTGCGATGGTTGCAACGATGACAATGAAGGCGAACATTCTTGTTGATGTTGAGATAGATCTTTTTCAGAAGTTGCAGATAGTACGTACGGTTGGACAATATAATCTTAGGTTTTAATTGAATAGGTGAGAGCTGTGGATGGTATGCTCTTTCAGGGTCGACTGTCCACCCTTTAAGTATGCCATCCGCTCTCTTGCGTTCATATCTACTAGGTCATCCCAAGCTCCGACAAACGTGTTCTTTGAAAATCGAGGCAACAACGAAGCACATGCAAAGAAGACCCACCAGTTACGATGCCGTAAACGATACCACTTCGCTAGGAGTCTCACATGATTGATGTTGGGCTATGCAGCATTCTTGGGGTATGATCTCATTTTCCCTGTCCATTTATGTCATGTCTACAGTCCCGACGACACGTTAGCCTTGAGAGACTCACACTGTTCACTGAAGGAGTTTGCGGATCCCATGTCGCGAGTTTGGGATTGAAGCTACCAACCTTCTGTGCCGTATGTGCCCCCGGCACGGGCCTTGGCGAAAGCTGGGCAACGGATGGGAGTGAACTACACTATGTACTATGCTGCGGCACCTGATGTGGCACAATATACGGCACCATTATAATACGTCATCGAGGATTATATTGAAACTACGTTGGACTGCAAATGGAATTTTGTACGGAACTGTGCCGAATGCACTAACATCTGCCACCTGAGCTTAGATACCCATCCAGAACACCACACATGACGCACCATTCTCAGCTTCGAGAGGACACAGTAAGTCTCTTTCTCAGACAACCATGCCTTATACGCATTCTAGGGCTTCACATAGCGTTCGCTATAGAAAAGGTAACGTCACCGATCTTCCATAACACACGTACCACATCTTTGTGAATCATGGTGGCATTGTAGATCCTAAATAGTCTGTGCCAGTCTCGGCATCATGCATTCAGTGACGTTGAGATCCGGCGATGGATCAGTCAAACCAATGTCTTTGTCACCAAGGAGACACGGTATCCTTTTTTTGAGACAATTATGACACTACAAGGCAAATGCAACGTCGAAGATCTTCAGTTCATGTACTTTCGGTGCCGATATATCCCCCAAATGACAGCATTACATGACATCTTCATTCCCATGAAGCGACTGTGTTCATTTCTCGAACCCGAGATGCCGTACATGCAACCCGGAAGATCAAGCTGATCCCAGAAAGGACAATACACACTTAAGAATTTAGTAGGACGTTAAAAGCGAATATCGCATCGTCCTCATGATGTAAGCTGCCTTCGAAGGGTATAAAGTTAGCATGAGCGACCACAGCTTTGAGAATCAGACACAACTCGCCATCTTCATATTCAGTCTACATTTCCACTACATTGCACATTAGACTACAACTTCATACTTTGTATCTCTCTATATCATAACTACCATTTATCATGCGTCCCTCAATCTTCATCGCCCTCGCTCCCGTCGCCGCGACTCTTGTCACTGCTGGCTGCTACCACTCTGGCGATAACGACGTGAAAGGCAACATGGGAACCGCCGAGAGCTCCCTCGATGCAATCTGTAAATCCATGAATGGGTACTTTGAGAAGGACCAGTCTCGCACTGGCTGCGGAGGCAACCGAAATGAGGACATCTATTGGTATTTCGAAATCACGCGCACAGGAGAAGGGGCTATACTGTACTACGAAGATTGCAAGAATCAATTGAGAGCCCGATTTTGTGATAAGGGGCAGGGAGGATCCAATGACTCCGGTGGCTGGTACTCCCGGTAGGTTGACTCCGCTCAAAATTTAGATGCTGAATAAGCTGACAGGATGCGAATTTAGAGCCGATCCAAACATGGGCTACTGCACTGATATCGCGTTCATCAATCAGAATCCAAACGGGAAGCGAGACATAGCTGTACGTGACGAAGTGGAGGTTTTTACTGGGGACTTGAGCGTCCCACATGATGTTCTCAAAGCGATCTCAAGTTCTCACCAGAGCGCAAAGAGAGTGGCAGAGGGCAAGGTTGCCGAGTCTTTCCAGGCTTGAATGGGATATGTTGGATAATTCGGATGTTTCCTAGGTGTTGGGTTTCGGGTGAATTGACGGTCGCTATACCTTTGGTGGCCTGCCGGATGGGATGAAGATAACATGCTGTCGCAGGCCAAGGCATCATCTCTGTGGACCAGTAGAAGAAGCTGCATTAGTAATCTTGCCACGGAATCTAGATAAGCTGTTAGGGCTAGGGTGACCACAACACACACACACAATACAACTCTGCTGTTCATCACAAATTATTCCTAGCATCCTATATTAGCACATCTCAGTGCGACACATGCACATGGAAAACAAAAAGCTTGTAACATTACTGTGTTTAGTGTTTGCGGCTTCTGCAATCTAGCACATACCAACACACTATACATAGACGAATACTTCCTTGCTTCCGACACCTTTTTTCAATGCGTCGATCCCGTTTGATGAACATCCGACCCGCAGGGAGAGTACTGAGGCAAATTTATCTACTGCAGTTCCTAGCATTTATCTCCTACTGTTTATTACCATTTACTCGCTCAATGACCTCAACCAAATACCCCTTCGCCTGATCCAGTGCCGAAACCGGCATAACTGAATATAGTCCATCCAAAACCTTCACCTTCTCATAAGGCATCTCGTGAACCATCAACACTTTCTTTTCAGTAATGAGATCCGTGACTTTAGACCCACCTTCTTCTTCATCCATATACAATCCGTCCACATCGAACGGGTGGACTTCCGTACCGTTGCTCTTGTTCAAGTACTGTTCGTCTGCACACACGACCATGGCCTTCCTTTTGTTGATTGATTGCGCATCAAGAACTAGGAAGATGTTGTTTTCGGATGGCCCAGACTTCTGGGGAGGCTCGGTATAGATTGCTATAAGGAAGGAATAGAGCTCAAGATATGTCGCGTCGGCGAAGTCAGACGTGAACGAGGTGGTAATGTTGCCGGTTCGAGATGTGTAGTCGGCTTGGGTCCGCGAATAGACGAGAATGTAGGACGAAGCCGGTTGAGAAGGGTCGTGCAGACCAGTCTCTGCTGGATATGCAGTGTTGGCGACGAAGTCATTCCATTGCTGCATGTACCTATTTAGCCATTTTGCCAGAAATCAAGGCAGACGTACCTCGGGCGTGATATCGCATTTCGTGAAGACGAGGATTGTCATGTTGCTTTCTTATCACACGTCGCTATCGGATGCGCCTAATGCACGGTGCGAAGAGGTGGTGTAGGATAATGCGGGCTGAGTGTAGGCCAGTCTTATGACGTCGCAAGGCGACAAGGGTCAGCTATGTGTGGGATTGCGGCACAGTCATCAGAGCGCTGCATCATCGGCCCCCACTTGTTTCTTACTCAGCACGGTTACACTATTTGGCCAAAAGGGTCTAGATAAATATGTAGCATTGATGAGAGTAAATAGACTCGCAACTACCGAAAAGCCCGCGAAGTATACACATTAACAGCAGACCATCCGCAAGAAAGTCTATCCAAATCTAATCATGTCCATGAAGTGAAGTCTAGTTGTCCATTTCGTAAGGCGCGCAAGGGCCGGTCCGCGATGAAAGAGTTGGTTGCATGTACCTGGGACTGGTCAGTGGATAATCACAGAGACTGCGGAGAACAGTCTTACATTGAACTCTTCCCCGCAAAAGCGAAGTTAGCTTAGTTGGCCTCAACAGCCGGGGCCGCCTCAGTCTCAATCGGGTCCCAGAAGCACCAGGTGCGGCACTCAATCGAGTTACGGGCCGGCATATCGGGCGTAGTAGCATCATCCCAGAAGCCACCGTGGGGCGCGACCTTGCTCTCATCGCTGTCATAGCTGGAGAAGACCCAAGCATCATCGACCTCCATGTTGCTAGCATAGCGGTACTTGTAGTGGGGGTCATGTCGGAGCACGACATCGTGGGCCTTGGGGCCGCGGACCGCAGAGCGGGGATCGTTCTTGGTGTGGATCATCTCGTTGTGCTTCTCGTAGCTGAAGCCGCCGGGGATCTCGTCGGTCTCGATGAAGAGCAATGGCCAGCGGTTGACCGTCTTGCCGATGCCGCGCCAGACGTTGACTTGAGCATAGCGGCGGTACGAAGCCATCAGGCGCTTGCCCTCCTCCTCGCCGAAGACCTCGCAGATGCCGTTGGCGCCGGTGACGTGGTCGCGGTCAACGTGCAGGATAGGGAGAGCGGACTTGGGGTTGCTGCGGTCCATGATATCGGGCTTCTTGTCCTGCTCGCGCGTGCGGAAGATGTAAGGCTTCACGATGCAAGCACCAGTGGTCTTCTGGACGAGCTTCTGGACTTCAGGGAAGTAGGCGTTGTGCACGAACTCTTTGCCCTCTGGGGTGGAGCTGTTGGCGAACTGGGTAGGGTGCATCAGAGTGGTGTGCTTGACGAGCTCGAAGCCGTGGTTGTGGAACTTCGGCGGCTCCGCCCAGGAGCGCACATCCTCGAGAAGAATGGGGACTTCGAGGGGTGGGTTGGCGTTGGAGGTACGGGCCTTGAAGTCGATAGTGCATTCCAGCCCGTCCTTGGTGCCGCCGAAGAACATGCCCAGACCGGTGGTGGTCTTAACGCCCGGCGCCGGGGGAGTGAGGGTCGAGGCTGCGAAGTCGGCGATGGTGGGCTCAGCAACGGGAGCGGCCTCTTCGACCTTGGGGATCTCAGCGACCTGCACTTCGACGGCGGTGGCCTTCTCCTTGCCCTCGACGGCAGCGACGGTGGGGTTGACGATTTCAATGGCCATTGTTGTGAGAATGTAGAAACGCTGAAAAGCTATATCCTAGAAAAGTTATTGGTTGGAGAATGTGTTGTTGTGAAGATGCGGGGTGAATGTTGTGTGATGGTAAGATTCAGAGCACTGGGGTCCTGAATACTTATACTCAGTTTCACTCATCGGTGTAGCTCATGATATATCCCAATGTGGCCCGATGCGCACGTGCACGCGTGTTGTGGAAGGAGATGATTTCGTACGAGTTGCACCTCGAACTAGCGCAGTGCAGCGAGTCCGAGAATGCATCCAGAAAATTCGGGGGCCATACAAGTGTGCTGATTCCATTAATGTTTCGAGGATAGTGGGCAAAAGACAAAGAGGAATAGAACGTTCACGCTGAAGAAGATGGGGTTTAGTGTTGCCGAATTAGCCAATCACAATCATGGTTTCGGGCCTGCATGCGCCACGCTGACAGCCGCACTAACCCACCTTTTACGACACCGGACTCCGACAGTCAGCCGCTTAGGTATGCCGCCACAGTGCAGCGCTCCGGGGCACAGCTCGTATGTGCAAAGCACTCCTGCCTACCTCCTCGCCCACCGGGTCTTGGGGAATTTTTGGGTGAATATCAGCGCATCGCTTGTGGAGTAGAGTTGGGCGTAGGTATCCAACCCCGGTATCACACCACGGGAGAGTATTGCCGGCGAATGTTGACAGTGGCGCGCGTACGAGACGAAATGGTTCCCCGCGATGCGTACTGGTATTCCGTTGTTTGGCGCAAATTCCTTGGTTGGTGTGTGAATGCCTTCTGTACGCCTGCATACCAGCTCAAGTGAACTAAGTGCACAATGCGGTTGTTTGTGGAGGCTCGCTGAGGTTGAAGTGTCGACTCAAAATTCTGGATATATGACCTCCTACAAGGTCTTGATCTCGAAAGCGAGGAGTTGACGATGATTGCGAAAGTGGGGGCTGGACGTCGTGGAACAGCAACCACGCGAGGGCCGCGCCGCCCCACATTCCCCCCCATCGATAGAATCATCGTAAACGTGATGGACCGAATACAGTTGAGAGCGCTTCGAAACAGCTTTGCTGCAGGTACAACCGTCCACCTTGCACACCCATGTTCGGTCCGGTGTGGCGCTGCGCGGCCCTGCGGCACACGCTGCGGCATCCCAAAATCCCCGACGGCGAAGCGCTTAAGCTTAAGCGCACTGCTGCCACTTCTACTTTGAGGCAAGTCTGTCCCAAATACCGTAGCTGAAGCTTTTTGCTAAGCACCTTTGTAGACATCTCGGACGTTGTTCTGACCATCGTCGCGTGATCGCTGACTCAGGCCGTGTTCTCAAGCCGAAGATGTCAACCGAGACGACATGTGTAGAAACCCGTGCTATATCCTCGACTCCAGATTCTTTGAGTCTCACGCACAAAAGGCCTGGAACCCACTGGAGACGGTTGAGCTTGCGAAAGGCGCTGGACTTGAGACGCGCCGGCAGGACCCGCGGACCTGCGGACCCGCGTTCGCGCTTTGCAGCGAGCTACGCGATCCTTTAATTCCATGGGTTAGGCAGAAGGAACATCGCGATGGGCTCCAAGTAGAGTGCGAAGGCCATCGATGCCTGAGGAAGGACTCGAAGGCCGTGAGCTCACTTGGCTCGGTGTTGCCGGATGCTGCCCCATGAATTTTCGTCGTTGGTGCTAATCGGTAAGCATGGCGCCGGAGCTCACACACTGAAGTTATGTTAGAGCAGTGAATACCTGATGGCTTCCGAAATATCAGCGCCAGCTGTGGGAATATCGAGGAATTTAGAAGCCTCTATGGTTCTGGGGTATCAGAGAAGAAACCTGGTAGACCTCATTACCGAAGGAAGGGACTGATTGGTAGGACAATCCTGGGAGTGGTATTACGTGCTTTGTACTCACCGATGAGCTCCTCTGCAGAGGCCTTTGCATTGCAGGGCCATGTGGCAGGTAGTCGATGAAGGATTTGTCGCGCAAACAATGTGGATGAGCGCTTGGGGGCCTAGGAGATGCCGAGGTCCCGGTTACGCACTATACCTAATCAAGGAAATTGCTTAGTCATGCTCGGTTTCTGACACAGCTACCTCTAGGCTGCAATGGTGCTCACTATGAAGTTATTGCGCGCAAGGCAGTAAAGGCATCACGCTCGAAAGGGTACCTTTGAAACCTAGCGCGTGGATACACTGCGTATCGATGGCTTCTCCGACCTTCCAATATCGCTCTCTATCCAGACCGCAACGGATTCGTCTCATCACGATACTTCCTGGCGAGCTGGATGCGGCGATCGAATGCGCGCTTGAGCACGTTGACACCGGCTCGACTGGTCATTATGAGTGTCTATCGTATGCTTGGGGCGCGGTAGGTGATGCTCCTTCGCAAATCATCCTCGATGGCTTACCCTTCCGGGTGAGCTCAACGCTCCACGCCGCCCTGAGACATCTCCGCCATCCATCAGAACCACGCAAAATGTAGATCGACACTATATGCATTAACCAGGCGGACATACCCGAGCGCAACGCGCAAGTCACTATGATGAAAGAGATATACCAGAAGGCAACGAGGGTAGTTGTATGGATTGGAGAAGCGACCGAATCAAGCGACAGGGCGATGGCTTTTTTGAAAAAGATGGCGGGTTCTAAAAAGTAGCAGGATCGCCATCTTTAGGTCAATAGAGAAAGACAAGGTAGCGACACCAGCTCAGAGCTGGGTGTTGGCGAAGTTCCCGAAGGATACCAAGAATACTCATCAATACCGTCGTCGATGACGAAGCTGAAGCATCCGAGGCGGCGGAGGGAGATTCGGCCTCCGAAGCCCCGAAGGACGCATGTCTGAAGGGGGATTCAGCCTCATTACAGGAATCGCAGACTGCTGCGTCCACGGTCATTGAAGCCGACGAAACCAGCCCACTTCTATCGTCATCTTCATCGTCGTTTCGACCGACTTGGTACGACGAAGAAGCCTGCGAAGCGAAGCATATGACCCTATGGCAAAGATTGAGGCTTTTCTTCAAGCACTTGTACACTTCCGTCGTGGCACAATACCACAATTACTTATGGCGAAAGCGATGGAAGGAGATAGAAGCGATATACAACGACATGCACGCTGAAGACACCCACATCGTCACCGGCTTTCCCGTCTTGTATGAGAACCCGCACTACGAATACTTCACTAGCAAATGGGAGTCCGAGTGGGAAGCCGTAGACGAACTCCTCGCGCAACCGTGGTGGGCAAGAACCTGGGTGGTCCAAGAGGTGTGGAGCGCATCCGAGGCACTACTTCAATGTGGGTCTACAACAATCAAATGGAAGACGTTCCAGAAAGCGATGGACTACTCCGAAGCGTGGGACGATATGGGCGATATGATCAAGCGTACTGAACGAGGAGCCCGATGGCAGACCCTTCGCCGCCGGTACACACTCGCGATACATCTCGCAAAGGCACGAGAGAATGGAAGTTCGCTGTCGTCTTTGCTGTGGAATACATGGGACCGCGAGTCCACAGATCCTCGCGACAAAGTTTTTGCCATACAAGGTCTGATCGAAAAGCCTGAAGCTGTATCACCGTCGGATTATACCAAATCGATGGAACAGGTGTATCGTGAGGTCGCGCGTGACATCCTCGTCAACCAAGGTCAGATGGACATTCTTCTTGCTGCGAGCGGCGCGAACAACGGATGCGACCTACCCTCGTGAGTGCCTGATTGGAGGCGCGAAGCAAATGCGAAAAAACTGGTACTGCTCGTCAATCGCCGCCTGATGATGAAGCTCTTCTGGGGCGCATCAACTGACATGGTGGTTCTTCGCGGACATGGCTACCGCGCTTCTGGGACTTCGAAGCCTTTCGCCCAGTTCAGCGACGACTTCAGAGTCCTTACCGTCAAGGCTTACCGCTTGGACACTGTTGCCGAGGTAGCGGATGCAGATGTCGGCGACTTCAATGACGACGCATTCTTACGCGAGTCCTTGGACTTCATCCTGCAGTCTCAGTTTCTATCAGCAAAGATCAAGTTCTCAGAAAGAGTCGCTGTCTTAGACCCCGACAATTCGGAACACTCGCTGCTCCTCGATTCACTGGCGGGCGGCTACGCTCCAGACAAAGAAAGACCACACGTTATCAGAAATGCCATGGCTCGGCGTCGCCTCTTCATTTCGCGGAAAGGACACATTGGGATTGGACCAGTGGATGCTAAAGCGAACGACATAGTCTTCCTCATCTCTGGTTGTAACTTCCCAATAGTGCTTCGTCCTGTGAACGACGGATTCCTCTTGGTTGGTGAAGCATATGGTGAGTCCTTACTATACACTTCGAGATGAAGTTAATTGAAGTAGTCAGCGGAAATATGGATGGGAAGCTCGTTGCTCGGCACTGGTACATGCCTTGGAAACCGCGTTGGCAACTGATACAGTTGATGTGATGCGCTCTGGGTCGAGCTTTGGAAGGATGCCACAATTTTTATGGTGGTTTCAGCCTTGCGGCTTACTCACCCGAGCTGCGGCTACTTGACATCCATCAAAGAATCGACTCGTTGGAGTTCTCCGGGGATCTATGAACGAAGAGGTCGTCTCCCAACACTGGTACACGCCCTGGGAACCACGTTTCCACTGCGACTTTCCCAGCGTACGTAGCAAATGTCAACCATTTGGACCTAGCAGCTCACTCGTATGAGTCAAAGCAATCGACAACATCTTGGCTCTCGGCTCCGACTTCCGCATCCGGGTACGACGTTGGTCAGCACTAGCCGCCTTCAGGCACCAGAAAGTCATGTAACCAATCGTAGTGAGAAAGGTTGGGCCTTGATGGGATTTTACGCCCTACAATATAAACGTCGACAAGGGAGTAACCGTCTTGGAGATGCCCAGAGAGCTCGAGGTTGAGGCAATTACATCATCGATGCTGGACCGCTTGACACTCCCTCTGCTGGCTCGACTCGGGGAGCATACATAGGCTAGAGAAAGGAAGTAGCTTCTCTTTCACTTCATCGTGATTCTTCATTCTCAGATTTCGTTACTCAGGACCCTCAAACATGACCCAAGAGAACATCCAACTTACCGGGCTCAACTCCGATATTGCTCATCATAACCCTGAGCAGCGAGAGGAATTCGACATTACTACGGAGCCTCGAGATCCCAACACTGAATTCTCCCTTCCACCAGTAGACTCTGGCAAAGAAGCCTGGCTCTTTTTGGTAGCATGTTGGGGCGTCGAGGCTGTCACGTTTGGTGAGATCAATCCCGTTCTGGGCCACTTTCAGTCATCTTACATAGGTTCAGGATTCGGATTTTCATTCGGTGTCTTCCAAGAGTACTACACTGCGCACGCACCCTTTGCAGGCTCTAGCAGCATCGCAGCCATTGGCACCACGACAACCGTGAGCCGAGCTTGATTCATCGGTGTTGAATAAAATATCTAACGGGCGCAGGGTGTTCTGTATCTAGGCGCACCATTCATCGTCACCATCTGCCGACTATACCCTCGCCAGGCCCGCTGGTTCACCATCTCTGGACTACTCCTCGCTTCCCTGGCTCTTGCCATGAGTTCCTTCTGCAACACCGTACCCCAGCTCATCGTCACTCAAGGTTTTCTATTCGGCTTAGGCGGATGCATCGCGTTCTGCCCTTGCACGCTTTACACGGACGAGTGGTTTGTGCGCCGCAAAGGTCTCGCTTACGGTATTATCTGGAGCGCAGCGGGTTTTGGGGGCGCCGTCTTGCCTATATGCCTCGAATCTCTTCTCAACAGAGTGGGCTTCCAAAGGACGGCGCAGATATGTGCCTGCATCCTCTTCGGTATAGCCGCTCCACTATCCTACTGGATTAAGCCGCGGCTACCATATTCAGCCAATACGCACACTAAGCCGCTGAACATGCGCTTTGCCACGACGAAGCTCTTCGCCTTCTACCAGATTGCCAACATTGTCGAAGCAACGGGCTTCTTCCTCCCTACCATTTATTTACCTACTTACGCTCGCATATACCTCGGTGCTTCGCCCTTCCTCAGCACCTTAACCGCGACGTTCGTCAATATAGCGGCCACGGTCGGTCTCGTGGTCATGGGCCTCCTCAGCGACAAGATCCAAGTCACGACTTGTATGGCCATTTCTTCCATCGGGGTCACTCTCTGTGTACTCCTCATTTGGGGCCTGACCTCTAACCTTGCTACCCTTTACATTTTCTGCATCTGCTACGGCTTGTTTGCTGGATCATGGGCGGCCATCTGGCCGGGTATTATGAGAGAGGTGACGCAGACAGTTGGTGGGACGGGCCACAGACAGCCGGATCCGATTATGGTGCACGGGCATCTTTGCGCTGGAAAGGGTGTGGGCAATGTTATTTCGGGCCCACTGAGCGATTTGCTTATCAAGGGCAAGCCGTGGCAGGGGCAGGTTATGGGTGGGTATGGCAGTGGGTTTGGGGTTTTGATTGTGTATACTGGGGTTACGGGGCTGTTGAGTGGGGCGAACTTTGTCTTGCGGCAACTCAACCTAGTCTGAGACGACAACTTCGGAGACCTATGCTCAAGGGAATTCATGGTCAAGCTGCGTCCACGACTGACTTTGCGCCATAGCGCCTAAAGACCCCGAAACGACGGAACCGGGACTACCAGTCCGCGCAGCATGCGCCCAATCTCGAAAGCGCCAACAAGCAGTCGCCTCTCCGTCTCGCCTCTCGTCTTCTCTCGAGACTTTGCATTACACCTCTGCATCTACTATTGATCCTTCGTCTCCGACCATCGCTTTTTCACGATGATGATTGGTGCCCGCCCCTCATAAAAGCGGGTACAGCTCTCAACAGTGTCGTTCCAGACATCAGCAAATCCAATAAAGACTATGATTACATGTTCCACAGTTCAGCGCAGCGGTGTACCATTTCTCTAGCTGCTGCCGGGCAGCCCAAATGCATCAATACGCATGGAAGCGATAGCTGCAAATGTTCACCAGTCTTACTGCGGCGCTCGCGCCTCGTCTCCACGGCGCTCGGACTGGCTTTGCGGCTTCCGCTCCCCGGGCCTAGATGTCTGACACTGCGTGTCGGCTATCCAACCCCACAACGTCGTTGACGATGTGGCTTCGAGGCTGAAGCGAATAAAGCGGGACCTACGCACAGATCGTCGTGCCACATGCCCCAACGGGATTTGTGTGATTTTGGTACGCCAAGCTAAGCGCTAAATCGGCTGGAAGCATCGAATACAGTTTGCCCTGACGCGACTCGAGGGAGGGACGCGGTCATTGAAGTAGATCTGTCGTTCGCCATGCGTTGCCAACCAGATCTCAGGTGAGTGCCTTAGAAGGCCCTCCAAACTATTGTCGGGTTCATTGCGTTTTGCGTCCTCGGCGAGAGTAACTGCAGCCAAGACGCCTTCAGCTCCACGGTCCACATATCTGTCGAGACCACAAAGTCACTGCATCATGCGGGAAACGTCACAAAGATGCATTGACGGTACCCCCGATGGCTAGCTGGCCAAAGCCTTATGTTCGTAAGCTACCACTGGATTGGTCAAAACGATGCAGAATGCGATTCTCGGACGTCCCAAAGACCTCTGAAGGACGAAAGCGACCGCCGGAAGCAACCCGACGAAGCGAAGATACACGTAAGCATCACCTTACTTTGTGCACCATACTCCCAGTTGAACTTTTATTGGGCTTCAGCGCTCCATGCAGCTAGCCACTGTCCAGGTGGCCGATGATTCCGCTTGGAAAATCTAAAGAGGTAGCAGCAGCTAGCGGTCGTCGCGTTACCTCGAGGGAGCATTTATACCGCCTCAGTCGCAGACTCAAGGGAGCCAACACAACGAGAACTTTTACGAATACCGGCTGGAGTACACACAATACATTTGCATCAGTGATTGATTCAGCCATGACAGACTGGAGCAAGCTTCTCGCCAATGGCATTCAAGTACCAAACGGTGGTACGATATTCAACGCGCCCTTTGTTTCAAAATAAGAGTTGATCTGTTTCAGGCCCAATGCCAGTGCGCAAAGACATCCGTGATCTGAACGATGTTGAGAAGTACCTCCTCTGCGAAGGACTTGCTAGGTTTCAACACGAGCCCGCTGACCCAAGGGATCCAAAGTCATGGTATCAGATAGCTGGTATGCCTGCTCTAGAGTTGCTGCTGCTGCTGCTGCTGCTGTTGTTGTTGACCTGTAGTTCCTAACATCTCACAGGTATTCATGGACGCCCATATACCGCATGGCCTCCAGGCAATACGGAAGTTTCCCCCAGATATCCCAAGGGGGGTTTTGGTGGGTACTGTACCCATAGCTCCATCCTCTTCCTTACTTGGCACCGTCCTTACCTTGCCCTGTTCGAGGTATGCGTTGATTCCATGTAAAAGTCTTGCTCAGCACTGAAAATATGTAGTCAGTCTTGTTCGATCACGTCAACAAAATCGCCAATGGCATTGACGACCGCGACACGAACAAGAAGACGTACGTGGAAGCAGCGAAAATCTTTCGGCTCCCTTACTGGGACTGGGCTCGGAAGGATAATGACAAGTCATACTTTCCACTCGTGGCTCTCAAGCCAGAATACCATAGAACCGGTCCGGCATCCAGTGCGTCCTGGTTTGACAAGAGCCCGAAGCCATGGTACAATCCTCTGTTCTCTGCTCCTTTTCCAGATGGAGTGGATGGGTCCTTTGGTGGTAACTTGGGTGTAAGAACCCCATAAGCTGGGACAAAAAGGTGTCTCTTTGCAATATCGTGAGCTGACATGGTGTGACAGGGTGGTGGTGTATCCACTTACAGGAACCCTGGTGATGGCACATTCGACAAAGGAGTCAAGTCCAGAGTTGAAGGGGAATTCAGCGACGCCCCAACTCACTTCGATTTCGATCCTGTCCGCGGCTTCAAGAAGAACATTTCAGAGAGAGTCGCTTATGTCCTGAAGTCTTACGGCCGCTATGCTTCCGTGAGCAACAACCAATACCGTGGCTTAGGAGACCAAGCATCTGCAAACGCCGAGATCTGGGGCAGCTTCGAAGACTTCCACAATGACATTCACGGCGATGTTGGCGGGGCAAAAGGTCACATGGCTAGACCGGATGTGGCGGCATTCGACCCAATTTTCTGGTTGCACCATTGGTGAGTCAATGTCATTTTCTGCGAGATAGGCGATAATCAATTGACAATTCCCAGCAACATCGATCGGCTCTTCGCCATTTGGCAAGCCCTTCATGGGTCTACGAAGGATGATGCCCAGGACAAAACGTGGGTTACATCCCAGCCCGTTGGACAGATGGGGAACTGGACCAAGACTACCGGTGATACCGAGGATGCGACAACACCGCTTTATCCTTTCCGATTCGGAACTGAAAAGGGCGAATGGTATACCTCAGAGAGAACGAAGGATCCCAAGAAGAGTGTCAGAAGGACCGAGCCATTTGGCTATACATACCCCGAGACCGCCGGTTTGACATATCCTGTCTCTGCCGAGGAAAGGGCAAGATTGGTACTTACCATTGACCGGTTTTATCCGAACACGGCAAAAGAGGTCGTCAAGAGTCGAGCAGGCAAGCTCGATGCAGGTGCCGACTTCCTCCCGCAAGTCAGGCTTCTTCAGGACATCTCAGCGCAGAACGTCCCCGCCACGCACCAAGAGATGACTCGACTTGTCTCCCAACAGCCAGAGCATAAAGTCCTTCTTGAGCAGTCCATTGGGCCTGACAAACCGTTCCTCAAGGATCTTGCCCCCGACAACACCTATCTAGAATGGCTTGTCAATATCAAGGCCCAGAAACACGTTATGGCGGGACAGTACTCTGTGAATGTCTTCCTCGGGCCCGTTGAGGAGGAAAACGTTACGCTGTGGAGACTGTCGCCGAACTATGTTGGCTCTTTCGTTCCTTTTGGGCAGGATGCTGAGACATCATGTGGCAAGTGCCAGGATGATCAGAGCAACAATATGCAGATCACCAGCCAGATCCCACTCACGATTGCACTCATCGAGCGCTATTTGGCCGGCATCCTCCCCGACATCAGCGCCGAAACCGTTGTACCATACCTCACCAAGAACCTTCACTGGCGCGTTGAGTCGGTAAGCCAGTCCGCTCTCCTCTGCTACTTTCGTCAAGCTAACTAACGTTGCTTTTAGGGTGGCTCCATTGTCCCAGATCGGTCCGAGGTTGCTGGCTTGACTGTATTCGTGGTTTCAAACAAAGTTACGTTGCCTGAGACCGACACCGAGTTGCCCACATACGATGAAGGCGTGACTATCTATCCTGAGATCACTACCAACTTGAATGGTAACGGCAGAGGTGATGGGACGGGTCTTACTGCTGGAGCGCAGTAGGAAGACCGTGGAGACGACTTGACGGCCATAACTCACGCGATGGAGTTTGAGAACGGGGCATACTTGGTATCCTTTGGCGATGTAATGAGCCTTGCGCGGCAATCCCTATTATTGACTTCTCTATATGCAGCAGTTTCCATTGCTCAATTAATTGATTCTGCCCTGTTCGATCCGCTTCGGTCATTAGGTTTACAATATTTGTATGGTTTTAGCGAGAAGCATGTTCCGTATATGCTGGGTGAGGAGTGAAGCATTCGAGTATAGGATAACTCCCAAAGACCTGGGTTAGTGCTAATAAACCGAACAGGAAAGGCGCTGGGCTGACGGGGCACAGTCTAGAAGTGGCGAAAGTCTTCATATTCCCTTCGATAGATTCACGGCACGAGCAAGTGATGGACGCTATATTGTACTCCTATATATGCAGGAAAAACACCATACCAACGCTAGCGCATCGCTTCTGAGCCTGGGGATGAATACTAGAGGCGATGATGGCAAGCCCACCAAGCGTTGCCATTTCCTGTTCTCCGCACAGAAGACTATCCACCACTTCTCCCATGTCTCCCCACGACTGCGAAGAAATACCCCACTAAGTGCTCTTATAGATAGCCGCATACTTCACCCTCATCGACGCCTCAAAGCCGTCCACCGTCGCATCTGTCGGATCCCCAGGATATCCGCCTCCAATGGCTATGTTGAAGATCATATAATACGGTTTCTGAGTAAGGTCCACCCACTTCCCCAAGTCACCAACTGTCAAACCAGTGACGGAAAAGAATTCTTGGCCATCCATATACCAGCTCAGCTTTTGCTGCATCCAGTTCGAGTTGCGCCTGTCGACTTTGAAGGCCCAGGTGTGGTACTTGCCACCCTCGTAATTGACCTGACCATTAATCGAGCCGTCGTCGCAGGCGTTTCCTTTGTCGCACCCAGGTGCTTTGGAGAGATGTAGCGTTCCCTGATTGACCAGGCCCCTCCTGTTGGATACCTCGAAGATGTCGTACTCGCCGCACTTGGGCCAAGGAGTACCTTGACGATAATTCTGGCCCTTTGCCCTGCAGCAAACATTAGCAATCGAGTCACCAGTGGAGATTTCCACCGACGTACCAGAATGCGGGCCAGTAACCAGCGAACTTGGCCGGGCTGCCACTGTAGTTGGGCACCCAGACTTCAGCTTGCATAACCATGGCCTCGCCGTCATTGGCCATAGCTGAGAACCAGCTCTCGAGGCGCGCAGAACCCCATCCGCTTCCAGTACGCTTAGGGACGATGTACAACTGCCCATCGCCGGAATGATGCGCATATTCCGCGTTGTCGTAGTAATGCTGAAGCTCGCCATTGCCTTCGGTACCCGGCCCATCTTTGACATCCCACATTTGGTGGTTGACGGCCGTGCCTTTATCACCATCGAAGTCATCGGAGAAAACGAGTTTGTAACCGTCGAGGTGTGGGATGCTTGCCGTTGCGACAGCAGCCAGGAGAAGCAAAGTAAAGATTCGGGCAGCCATGGTATGCTATTGGAAAGTTGTATACCGGTCGGACTATTGGTATCGGGTTGAAGTACCCCCAAACACATGGGAATCCGTCCCTTATATATTCGTAGCATCGCGTCCCTCGTCGCGCGAGCAAGCGCTCAAAGTCCCGAAGGCCACATTAGTAACGGTCACTCGCATCACAACGGATATTGCTTTGCGAGGCTGAAGTTCTATAGAAGGGATGAAATGGGGGCCGGTATCTCGAATGAGGTGTTGCGGAGAGAATGCTTAGCAAAGCTTGGTGAGATTCCCGATTTCACTTCCTAATTGGGCCAGCTGAGTAACGTCTCGACCCTTGCGCAATATCCGCAACCTCCAATCATCGCATGCGCAGTTCAGGTACTAGTATCTATCGCCTCCCGACGATTGATCTTCAGCTCCACGATGCACCATCATTCGTATTTCTACGTTCACCCAAAATCAAAGTGGGGAGTTGATCACTCGAACAACAACACTAGACCGCCTTGATGCATACAACAGCGAACATGAGACAGTCATCGCAGCACACGAATAGCACAAGGGTTAGTCATCAAATTTTAGAAGCAGGGTTGTCCGTGCAAAATGCCTAACATATGGTCATACCAACGTTCAGCCGATCACTACCTCACACACTATAAATCCGAGGGGCTACACTTGCAGTCATCAGGCTTCTCACTGGAGACAATATGGAGAGAGTTCTTCTAAGCATTACACTGACTACTCTCACAGCACACCCACACAGCAATATGTCTGCGCCCAAAGCCCGCCACAGCTCGTCCCACCACTCGCCGGGTTCCACTTCACAAAATCATTCACACTGATCTTATACTTTGCCGAAATCGTCGCGCAAGTCTCATCCTTCACGACGAAATGAAAAGTCTTGCAGTTCGTCGTCATGCCAGTCTGGTATGGCGTGGGCGTTGCGATGCCGTTGCCTGGCGTGGTGGAAGTTGGTTTGGGTGTTGGTGTAGGCGTGTGGCCGACGATGGATATGCAGATGTACTATCAAAGAAGTTAGTCCCGTTCATCGGTGGCTGATCGGAAGAGGGAACTTACATAGTCAGGCCACAAAGCCCCGCAGCCCGACCCGACAGCCGGGTTCCATGAGATGATCTGCGCCGAGGAGATTCCGTTTCCAGCTGCGATCTTGTCGCAGGTATCCTCGGACTTCACCTTGTAGAAGCTATCGCAATTGCCCACCATGCCCGACTGAATCGGCGTGGGAGTCGCGATGCCATTGGTGGGCTTGGTGGTGCTGGGTGCGGCGGAGGTAGGTGTGTGCCCAATGATGGAAACGCAGGCGTACGCCTTAGCCCAAAGACCAGAGCAAGTCGGGCCAGCGCTGGGGTTCCATGCGATGACTTGGGCGGCAGTGATGCCGTTCAATGCGGCGACGGTTTCGCAGTTTTCGTTCTCTTTGACGAAGTAGAATGCGTCACAGTTGGCTACGATCGAGGGCTGCAGTGGAGAGGGCGTTGAGATTCCGTTGCCAGTCGTGGTAGTGGTTGGTGGCGGCGTGGTAGATGATGTCTTGAGGGTAGACGAAGAGGTCGTCACAACGGGCCTGGTGGAGCTGGTAGATGTTGTGGTCTTGGTCGGCGTCGTGCTCGATTTGGTCGTTGAAGTTATAGGAGTAGAAGTGGTTGACGGCTCAGGTGGGGGCTCGCTGTTCGCTTCGACACAGTATGACTTGCCGACGACGAGACCTCCACAGTCAGCAGTAATGGATGGATTCTGGTTCAATCAGCATCTTTCATCCGACATTGATCATTGCGCTTACCCATCGACGGAAGTCTTCAAGCGTGATGAAATTATCCGATACCAATGCCGGGCATTCGTATTCCGAGTTCAAGTCGACCCACCAACTGCAGTACTTCGTGGTGTTGGGATCATACGGAAGCGATGGTGACGAGCCATCACGGGCTGTAAGGTGAGGAGCTCCTAGCACAAGTGCAGCATTAACGACCAAAGCGCTGAGGAGTTGGCTCGGGGCAAAAGAGAGTGACAGCATGATTAGGAATTAGAGTATTAAGCAGTATGGTACAACCGAAGTGACTTCGGGCGAAAACAGCACTGATGACAGACAGACTATATACACCGACTGGCTACGAATCCCATAGTCTAGCGCTACGGCGTACTCACGCTACGAGCTACTTGAGGTGCCCAATGCGACGCTGGCGCCTGAGCATTCCTCCATGATGTTTCTTTGCACCCCAGCCGTACACCTTCTAGTACTCATTCAAGCCGCTCGGCGCATATGGGTGCTCCAAGCCCTCTCGCTTCGAATGACTTCCCGTATTCCAGGCTATCGCCCACCGTATGCACATGATCCAGTGCCAAGCGTAGGAGCTCACCGGCCGTACACCCCAGAGTGGCAGTTTAGCTTAAATGCTGGAAGGATTCGTACCCTGTTATTGCTATATGGTGATGGTGTACTCATAATGCCGCGGTCCAGGCACCAGTGTCCAAAATTAGCTCAACTAAAGTGCCGCCCCGCCCTCGACCACAGTCTACAACCGGTGAAAAAACTTCGACCGATCCGTTCCTGCATGTTAGCCTCGCCACACTCGTGCGGGCCCTGCATTTGCACCTCCCATGTCTAGTGACCCAACCCCGGAAACTCGGGTCTCGCTTATGCTTCTAGAACGTGCAGGGTCATTTAGACTACACCCTGCGTGTGGCTGATTTAAGCTTGGCCAACAAGCTTAAATCAGGGGGACCGACGATCGGATATTGGATTCTTCCTTCGTCGCACGAGCATAAGCTTCACTTCTTGGCGGTGGTACTTTCGATGCCAAGGTGCGTAAGCTCAGTGCCAAGGTGTGCAAGGCGGATACATCGGAAGCATGGTGCGTATACGGCCTATACGTCGGAGGCCCGTTGGAGTTTTCTTTACCACCGTGAATCCGTAGGACGGCAGGACCATGGGTATGCAGTGCCAAGGATATGTCGTTGTAGCGTTGAACTCAGCCCCGTGTTATGGAGTTTCTAAGGCGCGAGGAGAGTAGAACTGTGGAACAAAATAGAGCAATTTTGGTGAAAGTACCTGAATGAAGCAAAACAGAATGAACAAGAAACAGCTATTGAGGCCATAACATCGCGCCCTCCCTCTTCGCAGCCCCAGATTTGCTAGCAGTAGCAGTCGCAGCCTTTGTAGACGTCGGCTTCACACTGCCAGAAGTTGTGGGCGCTGGTGCTTGGTTCTCCTCAGCCCTGAAGACGTTCACAAACCCATTACCACCGCACATCGAAGTCTTGTCCCCAGTGCAAGGTGTGTTGCAGCTCGTCTGATTGTTCGCCCAATTCCCACCAACATAGGTTCCGCACCAACATTGGTTTCCCTTCTGCACACCCGCAAAGCCGAATGCGCGACGGTAGCAGCTGTTCTTGCACTTCGGAATCGTCAAAGACGCGTCGCCGTTAGGGTTCATGTTCTGCTCGAGAATCGGCAATTTCGGGTCTTCGACGTAGCAACCGAGCGCGGTCCAGGCAGTCGGACTAGGGCCCAGTGTCGCGGCGGTTGTGGTGCTGATCGTGACTTGCGAGGAAGTTGTCGTTGGTCTCGTTGCGTTGTACTTCGTCTCCGTGACGATGCAGTACGATTGGTCGTAATACCATGGCTTGCAGTCAAGGCCGACCGAAGGGTTCCAGGTGTGGAATTCTGCTGGGGTGATGCCGAAGTAGCTGCGCACGTTCTCGCATGTCATGCCTTCGTCACCGTTGTACCATTCGATGCAGTCCTTGACAGTGTCTGGATCCCATTGGAGTAGCGGAGTGCTGGTAGAAAGGGTCTGGCGAGCGAGCGCGATGAGTGGAAGTAGAATGGAAGCCTTCATGGTAAATGATGGAGGATGAAGTCCTGCGACAAGGCTTGGAGCACGCGATGCACGATGAATGAGAGAACAAAGGGAAGAAAGTCAGAAGTCAGGGTGATAGACAGTGGTGGGAGGTGACGTCTAGGGGCAGGTTACCTTCGTCTTGCGGTCTGCGCTCTAGATTCAGAGCGGCACTCATCCCATGTTGCGAGGTTCGGTCAACACTTGTTGAACAGCGTATGTATCAAACTCATGGCAAAACACCCTACCGACACGGGTAGATCGAAATGGATTGTGATCCCTGCGTACCCTGATCCTCGAAGGACACTCGCACTATCGATGAGGGAGGGACAGCCTTACGGTGGGTATGGATCAAGGTCACAAGATCAGAATGACCGGCGGTTGGGTGACTGGAATCGACACACCTCCGCTCGTGAGGCGGTCTCCAAGATCCTGTGCATGGATGAATCTGAGGTTATCTAGCTGTTATGAGCTGGTCTGCTGTGCAGTCAGTGAGTTTGGTTCACGATGGAGACTGTTTGGGAAGGTAGCACGGAGACTAGAGGAAATTTCAGGTAGGCGAGCCTTTCAGGAGTAAGCGAAAGTCTTGGCCAGCGGATATTGCATCTGGGGTGAATTCATCAAAGTTTGGGGGCCGCGAAGGAGGCGCAGCGCGACGTTCAAAGATGGTTGTCTTGGCAAAGCAGAGTTTTCCGCCCCTCACCGGCAGCCACCAACGGCCTTCCCGCTAGCGTGACTTCCACATGCATTGACCCAAATCTCCACCACTGCATGCCCTGCATGCATCCTTCACCCTCACGAGTAGTACCCCATATCGATAAAGTCCAACAAGGTTGCATAAGGTCGGAGTTCGCCTTCCGCAACCCTTGAAAAAAAGTTCGTTGTGCCGCTCTGGACCGCATCCTTCTCGTGCGACAACACGAAAGTGACATCGTGGGTGTCAGGACCCATCGACGCAACATTGTCAGAATTAGCGGACGACGAGATTGCCAAGAGTTGCGCTTTCGAGGCTTCTCACTCTCATCGCCAACGGAGAGTAAGCTTATCGCCATCCGGCAACCAGCTTTGTTTGTTCTTCGGAAACCATTCTGTGTGGAGCAGATAGGGAGACGGGACTCTAGTAAACTGCTATTCGGATCATCACCAAGTACAACTAGCCTGCATTCACGGCCTCCTCCGGAGGCTGCAGCTCCCTATCAACCATGGCCACATTTTCGAGCCTCCCGTACGAGCTTCGGGCCCAAATCTGGGAGATGACTGTCGAACCACGCACAGTCAATGTCAAGATCCGCCGCGAAAAGCATGGAGCGCGCAGGTCATACGTCCAATCCACCACACCTGTTCCCGCTGTCCTCCAAGTGTGTCGGGAAGCGCGCAACTACGGTCTGTACCAGAAGGTCTTCTCCGAAGTAGCTACGCCAGGCAAGGGCGCTCAGTACGTCTGGGCGAACTTGAAAAGCGACATCATTGACATCGGCACATCATACCTGGAAGCATACACACCAGTGGCTTCGCAGATTCGCAAGCTAAAGATGGATCGAGAGATCAGCGCAAGCTATGACGGGGAGTTCTTCTACCATTCGGAAAAGGACGAGCTGCGCAAGTTTACCAACATCGAGGAGATTCATGTCGTATGTGTGGACGGAGTGTGTGCGTGGCTAGGGGCTTTGGAGGAAATCTATTGGCCGTGTGGGAATGACAATGTCTTCTTCATCGACGGAGACGACCCAGATTTGGTGTTCAGAGGCGAGGATGGGATAGAGCAAATCGCTGCGTATCAAGAGGAGACATTCATGTAATGGAATTCGAATGTTAGGGATATAGGAGGACTGCAGGACTTTGAAATGTGCATGGCATTCAAGGCTGACCATTCCAAAACCACTGTTGTCTCGTTGTCTGCACTGAAAGACTCCCTCCCTTTGGAACCTAAAGCCCGGTGGTTCGCGTAGGTAGACGATCTAAGCACCACAAATTGAGGCGATAAAGCACCGAACTCTTATAAATATCAGGGTCGCTGAAGAGCTTTCATTGAAAATACTAGTAGCGCGAAACACCCACACCCAGAACACAGTTTGAAAAGAAGAACATAGAAAACGCGCAGCCACAATGTCCATCATATGTGTTGCATTCCCCTCCTTCCGCATGATACCGCGCGGTCGTTGGTATATTTGTACGATCGAAAAACAGCATAGTGCTGTCTTGCTGCCGCATTCTGCCCGGGATCATGGTAGAATCCATTAAGGAAGTCGCGGGCGCGTTGCGCAAAGTTGGTATCGCCGTTCGCCCTTGCCTGTGTGGCTGTCTCCGCCCAATCAACCGTCATCCAGGGCTCGTTGGTCGCAGGATTGCGGCCTAGGTCTTGCGTGTAGATGCGACCCACGTCTTCGCCGGCGGCTTCGATGAGATGGGGACCGTGATCGCCAGCACGCGCAATATTGATTCGATCGCGATTGTTATCGAAATCTTGGAAGAGGCCGGAGTTGTCGGTTCCAGATTGCTTGCGATAGACGAAATCGACCTGCGACTGGTCAGCTCCACACACGATCCGATTCTGAACTGCTGGCGTGGGTGTAGACAGGACATATAATTCCTTCTAAGACAGCCGAGAAGCTGAGCCAAACGTGAAAAAAGGCTTACCCTATCCCCCAACCTTCGAAGGTAATCGTTAAATTCGTGCACACCTCCCTTCATAGCCTTGAACGCTGGAAAGTTGGGCACAGTGTTGCCACGAGCCTGGTATCTCTGGTAACAGGCCTTAGCCGTCTCTACTGGGTCGATGCGGCCGTTTGCTCCGTTGCGGCCTGCAGCCCAGTTGCGTGCTTCTCTCGCGGGGTTCATGTGGTTCATGAGTTCGTCGAAGGAGCAACGTCCGCCAGGCCGAGACCCAGCACACTCTGCGTAGTCGTCTGGGAACAATCAGCCTCGTTCAGGTTCAAGTAATGGGTGGTTTTGAGCAACTCACTGTTTCGGCACACCCTGTTCCCCTCATCCCAATCGCGGCACTTGAAGCCCAAAATACGGTCTCCAGGCTGCATGAGCCCATCGATTTCGTACGCTTGAAACAGGTGAACACGCTCGAGGCATCCTTGATAGCCCCCAGCCAGAACTGTTGAGAGGTGAAAAAGAGCGACTAGGCAGACTGAGAGCCTCATTGTTGCGAAACACTAGCAGCCGGATTGGAGGCAGTGGAGGTTGGAGAGCGCCGAACGAGGGATGGGCAGAGGTCGAGATCCAAATCCAGTGCTCTGGGGCTTCAACCAGGAATCCACGAAGTCAGCTCAACCTCGAGAGCCCACGTATCCATTGGGCTGATCCATGCGGGCGATAGCGGGCCTAGCTCTCCACAGGGGCTGGTTCACCGAATGATGGATGAATGAATACAGCGGTTTTGTGATACTGTATTACCATCAAAGGCCCGCATGCTACCACGCGGCAATAGTCTCAGAGGCGGTGGCTACGGTCAGGATCCTTCAAAGCCTCTGGACGTCAATTTAGGGCAGAGCCGCCCGGTCAGATCCAGATTCGGCGCGCGCGATCGTGGAGCGTGAGACGGGTGACCCATCGGCAGACGTCCCTTGATGGAAATCTTCGAGAATCCAGAGCATCTTCGTACGGAAGGTGGTGTACCTGGCATGACGTTGGGGGCCGCTTCTAGGGCCGAGTACCTCGTATTCATCTCGCACGGAGGTGGAATAATCGAACGAAATTGCGCCCCGCCATCGCGTCGTCTTGGCGTCTTGGCAACCCCCGTTAGCGAGGAGGATCGCCAAGACGCGAAGGATCTTCTTCCTCGCGTTCCACCCGACCACGAAGAAGCCTTGCGGCTAACGGGACCTGCATGCCATTGATGCTTGGGCGCTGTGTCAAGGATCATGGGTCGAGACCTCGCAATATCGATGAAGGATTCCAGGGTCGCAGCCGAATGGGATGGTGCTCGCCGCGGGGCACACGATGCAAGGCGCCGCGGCCGAGGTGTATCTACTCCGGTATGCGCACGAGGCGCTGACTGTATCAAGAGAAGGAGAGATCCGTTGCAAAAGAGGTAGTCATCGTGGGTCCACCTCACCCAGATAGCAACGCTCTTTTCACCTCACTCCCTTTGTTTCCTGTCGCTTCACCTTTCTGTCTTTCTCGTATCTGGCTGTACTCCAAGCCTCATCATGGCGAAGGCATCGTTATGCCGAGCGCTTGTAGCTGTGCTGTTCGCGAGAACTGCATTGTAAGTGATACCGCACCATTGCTGAAAGGTCACCTCTCGGATAACGGCTAACAAAGTGTGACAGGGCATCAATATTCAATGTTGAAGTCATCCCTCGTCAGGCCGATGAAGGCGACGACCTTGATGAGTGGCTAGCAAACGCGAAGCGCGTCAACACCGACGCGCTCAAGCCCTGTCCCGTTTCCTGCAGCGAGACTGGAGACAGCACATCGAGGGCCGAGTGGTTTCTGTACCCAGACGTGCAAAAGCTGGAGCAGTGCAATGAGACCATGCTCATCGATATGGTGGTCCAGAATGCTGAGGCTGATACGGCGGGAAAAGTCATCACGAGGGCATGCACGGCGGACTACGGGTCAGTGGCCGCAACCTTCGTTGCTGAAGACGACAAGGCTGCTCTGTGCACAACAGCCAACCGAGTGCTCAAGGACGCGTCGATATACCTACACAACCCAGACGAAGGCAACGCTTTCTCCGCAAATCATCTCATCTCCGCGGGACGCCAAATCACCAGCCATCTTGGCTTGCAGAAGCCTTCGTGCAACAGCAGCGCTATGGAGTTCGCATACTCTCAATCCGCAGCAATCGGCGTCTACGCCGGAGCCGAGGTGCACCAGCACGGCTTGACTCAGGAAGTACTGGACAAGTTCCTGGAGTATGCGCAGTCCAACAGCCTTTCGAAAACGACAGTTGTCCAACTATGTGGAGCCGATGGTCGTTGAGCGGACTACAGCCTGGGAATAGTCGCAACCAGCGCGAAGAATCTACCATTTGTCCAAAAGGCAGTCAAAACCTGGTCTGACGCTCAATGTGTCTCTTCCGACCACGCAGGCGAGGATTGGATGCAAGTCACCATCCGCATTCCTGTCCCCATCGACGCAGTCCCGAGCAATAGCACTAATTCGACGTCTCCCTCCAACAGCACGTCTGCCGCGACACTCGGCAAGAGGGCACGTCTCGAGATTCGAGCGGACTGCAAGACAACGAAGGTGCAGGCTGGTGACGGTTGCTGGGCTGTCGCTCAGCGATGTGGAATCAGCCAGTCTGACCTGGAGAAATACAATCGCGCCAACCTCTGCAACACGCTAGCAAAGGATGAGATCGTTTGCTGTGGCGCTGGGACGTTACCCAGCACTCTTCCGCCCGGAAACTCTGACGGCACTTGCAAGACAAGAGACGTCGTTTCTGGAGATGATTGCTCCATACTCGCTTCGAAATGCGGCATCAGCTTGAATGACTTCAAGAAGGCCAACGAGCAGAGGAAAGTGTGCGACAATATTCTTATGGAGGGGCAGCATGTCTGCTGCAGTCAAGGAAACTACCCCGATTACAAGCCTAAGCCAGACGGTGATGGCAATTGCGCCACGTACCTTACCAAGCGGGACGATAGCTGTTCCAAGATAGCCATCTCTCGCGATCTGACCCAAGACGATCTGATGGAGTTTAACAAGAATACGTGGGGCTGGAACGGCTGCAAACCGGAGGTGTTCTACCCCGACTTCTTGATGTGCGTGAGCAAAGGCACTCCTCCCATGCCCGCCATCGTGCCGAACGCTGTCTGTGGCCCAACGGTAAGAAATCTCCCCACAAGCGTGCGATCTTATCTGACATTTGTAGATGAATGGAACTGTCAAGCCGCCCGCAGGGAAGAACATCAGCGAGCTCAACCCTTGCCCACTCAACGTTTGCTGCAACATCTGGGGCCAATGCGGCATGACAGATGACTTCTGTGTTGTCAGCAAGTCCGAGACTGGAGCACCAGGCACCTCCGCACCAGGCAAGAACGGATGTGGGTATCCATCGTCGAAATGTATCTGTCCATGCACTCACACCATACAGGCATCAGCAATTGCGGCCGAGACATCATCAAGGGCAACGCGCCAGCCAACAAGATCAAAGTCGCCTACTACGAATCGTGGAACTTCAACCGAAAGTGTCTGAACATGTTCGTCACGTCGATACCATCGGATTATACACACATCCACTTCGCATTCGCCAACGTCACGCGGGGCACATACATGCCGGAGATAACAGATGAGAGGACGAAAGCTGAATTTGAAGACTTCAAGAAGATGAAGAACGTCAAGAAGATCATCTCCTTCGGAGGGTGGGCATTCAGTACTGAACCTGGAACGTTTTCGATCTTGCGTGAGGCTGTTCTGCCCGCCAACCGCGAGACTTTCAAGACCAACATCATCAACTTCATCAACGAACACGGTCTCGATGGTGTCGATCTCGATTGGGAATACCCTGGAGTAAGTGACCTCAGTCCTTTCAAGTCCATCTACCGGGCCAGAGCTAACGTTGTACTCAGGCACCCGATATCCCCGACATCCCTAGTGATGATCCGACAAACGGTCTCAACTACTACAAACTCCTTTCCAGCGTCAAGTCGGCAGTGGGCTCATCGAAATCAGTGTCCTTCGCGGCACCTGCCTCCTACTGGTACCTGAAGTCCTTCCCAATCAAGATGATGGCAAGGGATCTCGACTACATTATCTATATGACTTACGACCTGCACGGTCAATGGGACTACGGGAACAAGTGGACCTCACCGGGATGCTTGTCCGGTAACTGCCTTCGATCTCATGTCAATGAGACGGAGACCAAGGATGCTCTCTCTATGATTACCAAGGCCGGAGCGGACTCAGGCAAAGTGGTGAGTCTTTCGCATCTGCAAATCACTGGCACAGGTCTCGTTTTCTGAGAGCTATCCCTCATCAACTGTGGCTGTATTCGCGGACATGGTCCCGAATATATTCTTTCTTCGTTCGTTTTTTCAAGTGGATTGGTTTCTGGAGGCTTTCTCATGCAAATCGAAACGGAAAACTGACATGTAGACAGGTCGTCGGTGTGGCCAGCTACGGTCGTTCATTCAAGATGGAGCAAGCCGGCTGTTATTCAGAAGGCTGCAAATTCACTGGCTCTCCTCGCGTGTCCAACGCATACAAGGGTCGCTGCACTGACACTGGCGGGTACATATCCAACGCGGAGATACAGGAAATTATTGACCACGGCAACGTCCAGCAGAAGTACACTTCGGAAGGCTCCAACATACTTGTTTTCAACGATACTGAGTGGGTATCCTATATGGATGATGCGATGAAGAAGCATCGAGCGGAGTTCTATGATTCATACAACTTCGCCGGAACCACTGATTGGGCGGTGGATCTACAGAAGTTCTGGGAGTAAGTCCAGAATATCCCTCCTGTCTCTACCCAGACTAATGATTCACAGTAGCAGCGACGGCGGCGATGACGATGGCGATCAGGAAATCGACGAGAACTACTGGTCCGCATGTGAGGGTCAGTTCAGCTCCCTCCAGCAGCTCGAGGATCGCAAGTCATCCATACCCGGGCATTGCATGGAGCAATACCTTGCCGACGTCCAAATTGCCGTCCTAGATGGAGCCCTGAAGAAGTACAAGGATCTCATCGACAAGGGCTACGACAAGAAGTTCGAGATCTACGAGAAGTACGTTAAGGCACAGATACCGGATCAAATCAACAATTTTATGGCATCAGACAAGGTCGACAAGTACTTTAAGTGCACCGAGTACCGCACGAGCGGAACTTGCTGCAAGGATTGCAGGTACGCGACTTGTATCGAGAGCTGCATCAAGGGCTCCGACTGCAAGAGCGGCAAAGGCACGGTAAACATGGACAAGTGTCCGAAGATGGAATTCGAAGCTCGCGCTCTCAGCGCCGATTACATCCCGAACGCCACGTACAGCCTCACGGACGAGAACGGTTTCTTCACAGACCTCAGCGACACATGGGGCATCGACAAAGAATGGATCTCATTCGGCAAACGTCACATGCGCATCAACAACGGATGTCAGTATGCTGGAGAAAAGGTTAACGAGTGTATCGCCACGCACGACAACTTCTTCTACAACTACCCGCTGGCCAACGACAAGGTCAAGATATACAACCCGAAGACGATCATCGGTGACTCGTATCCGAAAGCCCAGGACACACTTGATCGCTTCCGCATCATGCAGATCGCTGCGACGTGGGACGAACAGATGGTTGCATCTGATATGGTCGACGCCTCCTCTTTGCCCTCATACTCTACCGAAGAAGCCGTTGCATCCATGGAGAAGATCATCGAAAAGGCAGACGAGATTAAGAAAGCTGAGCGCGAAGCCTTCATCCTCGATTTCATTACCGGTCTCCTCTTCTTTATTCCCTTCGTTGGTGAGGCCGCTGGTGCAGGCTTGACTGCGGTCAAGACCATTGCGCGGATCATCGGTGGCGTCGGTGATGCCGCGCTCACCATCTACGACATCGTGAAGAATCCGGAAAACGCCTTCATGGCGGTGTTTTCTGCCCTCGCGGGTGCGGGTGTGGGGCGTGGAGGGTTCAGGAGCGCGGCGAACTCGAGGAGAGGGATCACGAAGAAGGACTATGATAACTTGGGGGATGTGAAGGTCAAGTTGGACAAGGTGGAGAATTTGAGGGGAATCATGTGCCCCGCTTGAGCGCAGCGCAATGCGCTCGGGTGTGACTAAAGCTTTCGAAAACATCTCATTTGTTGTGCCGCTCCAACTTCGTTCCAACTTCGCTTCATCTTCACCCCCAACATTCGTTACGTTTCAGTTACTGGCCAAGAAGCGCGCGTCCAAGCCAGCCGGGCTACCGAGACCAGCCCTAGAAACGATTGCCTCGAAGTAGCGCAATGCGCGCAAGTACAACGACTCTTTGGGGCGCATTGCGGGAAAAATATAGCAGCGAAGGTTTAGAAATTAGTTGTTGCCTCTTGAGTTGAGTTGCGACTCGGTCGGAAAATTTTCCAAAGTTGCTGTGGCCCGAAAAAGGGGCTCCGCAGATGAGAAACCGCAGCGCTGAGGACCACTCCTGTCCTTGTAGGAAGAGAAGAAGCGAGGACGCGAAGAAATCAGTCGCCATATCCATTCCAGTGAAAGTCCGATGACTTTTGAGAGTATTTGATGGAAACGAAGGGAGACGACCCATCAAATTCACGCAACTGACAAAGTTCATTGTTACCCACTTTGCGTTTATGTAATTTGCGCCCCACGGACTTTCCCGTCCATACAGGCGTATGGATGGGAATATTATCCGAGCTTCCATGACTCTGGGGTGCGTCTGTGTGGAGCGATGCGATGCGCCACAGATCACATCCGGCACATGGCATAGTTCCGCCAATAAGGGCGCATCCCGTTGTGCACGCCGACTGCTCTTTCCTTTTGCCAATCAGAACAGTAAGGTTTTCGCTGTTTGGGGCGGCGGCGCCTTTATTTTGCCTATGTCGATCACGTTAGTGCTGACGAAAACTGTGATGGAGATTGTAGCTTCTACTAATACTGACGTAGAAGCGTACTGTGCGCGACTTTCGCATGCCTAACCTCGGCGTTTGCTGCAAGCTGAATGGCCGCATGTCCACCTCGCACATCTTCCTTTGAGGTACGCAACCACCATGTTCGCCATCGGCACCAAGAAAGTCGCTAAACACGACTCAGATATGTGGCAGCCACCAGTTTGTGGTTCGCGACGGCGTTTTCCGCGGATCGGGCATCCGACTCCTGGCTTTGCTTATCCTTGTTTTTAAGTCTGAAACCCCAGATCTATGGATATGGCGTCGTTGTTCTGCGCGAGATGCTGTTTCTGTGGTTCAATTTGTTCGCATGCGCGCTGGCGCAACTTACAAATCTGCCAGCATGTGCTGTAAGTGCCTTCCCCATTTTTTACCTTGGCATTTTAGTCTATGAGTGTGATCTGGTGTATCCCACCTGCGTCGGGTCAACATCTTTCCTCTCAGCAACTATACTAACATAATTAGCAACCATGCGTCTCCGCAGCCCTCTCATCCCAAATATGCAGTCCGCTCAGCGTACAGTGCATGTGCACGAATCATCATTTCGAAACCAATATCACAGGCTGTTTGAGAGTTTCCTGCACGATTCCCGAACTTTTGGGTAAAAGATCGAATACCTAGCTGAAAATCATTGGGCTGACTATTGTAGCTACAAGGAACATAAGCGCCACAACCTGTAACCTTCCCCACCGTGACCATGGCCTGCAAATTAAAATTTCTGCCTATCTCACTGTTACCGCAGCCACGTTCTTCATCGTCTTACGCATTGCCTACAAGGTCCTCCTTGCGCGGGTATCCCTTACCTACGATGATTGGTGCATGCTGGCCACAGGCCTTGCTACAGTCGGTACCGCTTTCGCTTCAATCAACGGTGTCGTGAAGAACGGCTTAGGTAGAGATATTTGGTCGCTGTATCCGGACCAGATTACGCAACTCTTCAAGTATCTGTTCATTGGCGCCGCGCTCTGTCATTTCGAGATGGTTCTGCTTAAGATTTGCATTACTAGTCTGTACCTGCGCGTCTTCCCTGGTGTAGCAGTGCAGCGTGTGCTCTGGGGCACTATGGCTTTTCTGGTTCTCTTTGCTATCGTGTATGAGTTCATCTTCATTTTTCATTGTAAACCCATGCGGTATTACTGGGAGAGATGGGATGGATTGCATGATGGTGTCTGTATGAATACTTTCGCCATGTACATCGCACACACTGTTGTCAATATCCTCCTAGATTTTTGGCTCCTATGGATTCCGCTCTGGCAGATTTATGGACTGCAGCTGCCGTGGAGAAAGAAGGCGAAAGTGGCTTTGATGTTTGTGGTGGGAATGGTCGTCACGTTATGCGCAGTGCTGAGGCTGTGGGGTCTCGTACGACTTCAATATTCACAAAACCTCAGCTGGGACTTCTATGATGTTAGTATCATTACCGCGATAGAGATAGGTCTGGGGATCATCTGGTAAGTACATTTGCGAGTCATGGTCCAGATGTGCGACTACAATTCACTAACTGCTCCACAGCGCTTGCCTCCCGACAACCCGCCTCTTCCTCATCCGACTCTTCCCACGCCTTAGTAGTTCCACCTCCCGCAGCGGCGGCTATTACTTCAACCAAGACAATAACGACCGACGCCAAGTTGCTAACGATCTAGCTGGAACCGACAACTCCACCGGCGCCACGGGCACGACTCATCAATCCACATCCGGCACCGTCTCGAAAATTGCGAAGAGGGGCGAGGAGGATCATGATGAGATAAGCCTGGGCTCATACGGGCACCGCGACGACAGACCTGAAAGTCAAAGAGATATGATATGACACGACTATCACTTATAGTCGTAAGAATAGCCCTATCTGGGCGAAAGGATGGCATACGGTGGGATCGTCTGCCCGTGGAAGTCGGTCGAGCCGAGTCTCGCCATCCAGGTGAAGGAGTCGCATGGCCGCATCGCTCTAAGGCGGAGAATGCGCGGGACCCGGGGCAAATGGGTTTAGGGATGGAAATGACCACGGGCTGCGATGACGGGGTGTCCGGTAGAGGCAGCCTGGCGAGGCAGCGCAGGCGCAGCGCTTACCGGCTGCAGTCTTCAGCCTCCCCGGCGCATACCTGGCGCGCATCGTCCAGTTAGGATTCAGGTAGAAGACAGAATGTCATCACATTATAACACAACCATTGAGTAGGCAAAAGAGCCGCGTGTGTGTAAGCCCTCTGTATGATGACGCCGTGCAGGACAAACGAAGCTTATACGAGATAAGAGTTTAAGGTTATTCGGAATCGCCACAGGCGGTAAAGGATGGCCGACCCGCACCTGCCCTGACCTTGCCGATATTTTTAAAGATATTCAATAAGGGTGAGGGTTATGCTCGGGCCACCAGTGGATGGATACGAGAAGGGTGGAGAGCGGCGCTGGAGAAGTGTAATAGATCGAAATGGGGAGTATTGGTGAGGAGAGGCGAGCTAGGAAAGTATCTTGTGAGAGACCAGATGTTTCCATGGTGCGTAGGGTCTGACATGGTACCCTTGAAGCGCTGGTATTAATTAAAAGGTTGTCGACGAGTCCGTGGACGACCAGTTGTTGCATATCGGGTGTTATCGAAAAGTTTAATACAAGGCAGGATGATTTACGGCATCCTCCATGGTGACCCTTGTTTCCCCATCAAATTGCCTAAGCTCTTCTCTCGCTACTGCGGCCTCTTTCAGAATTATCTGCTTAATTTGGTCTGTCCTCGGCATAAAGCGGGCCTTGAATCGCTCGGGCCGTATGTTCTCGCTCTCCGTGAAGGCGAAAATGTCAAGCTTGACTTCACGACCCTGTCAATGAATCAGTATCATATCCTCTCACCCAATCCAGAAACTGGCACTACTCACAGACTCATCCAAACCAGGCCTGATGTTGAACGCCCAGATCATCCTCCCCAGACTCGCCACCAGCCCTTGCTCTGCTAAAGGCTGTCCACTACACACCCTCCTGCCCCAACCGAAAGGATTGCACCCGTACTTATTTGGATATGGCCTTTTCCAGCCCTCATCTTTGCCGCCTTCCATGAACCGTTCCGGCCGAAAGCTGTCCGGGTCAGGGAAGTCGCGCTCGTTGCGATGCATGGCCCACATGTTCCCCGTGAAATTTGTGCCGGCCGGGAAATGGTACCCTTCATAGTCGAAAGGGACAGTGTTCGCATGTGGGATTCCAGCGAGAATAGTCACGGTACGCCAGCGCAAGACTTCTTTTACGAGTGCGTGGAGGTAGGGAAGGGAACCAGAATCGATGTCTTCCCAGGATGGGGCACGGTCGTGGCCAACGACTAAGTCGAGCTCGGCTTGGGCTTTCGCTTGGACTTCCGGAAATGCGGCCATAGCGAGGATACAGGTGATCATTGTGCTAGAGGTCGTGTCTACACCGCCGCCAATAAGGTTCGTCATTAGTGACGCGACTTCGAGGTCGGTGAGACCGTTCTTGAGCTGGGCGTTCATCATGTACTTCGCGTGGTTGTCACGAGTGGCTTCGGCGCCTTCTTGAGTGAGGAGGTAGAAGTATCTGGCTCCGATTGCCGCGCCCATGCGTAATCGAGTCGGCCATGAATATAGCCATGCCGGCAGTCTCATTAGTGCTGGAACAGCCTCCATGAGATAAACACCTGGAATGACATATTTAACGCCGTCCATTATTCTCAGAGCTTGTTGAGCGACGTAGTCGTTTTTGCGGTCGATGCGGCGGCCCCAGCCTACGATGGAGACGGTTGAGACAGAGTAGCGCTCGATAGAAAGCTCATAATCAGACGGATCCATGAGTAAGTCTCGCATGAGGAGCTTTGACTCGTCGTTCTGGAATTTGCGATAGTTTTTAACGGCTTGAGTGCCAACGGCCATGTGCTGCAAAAGGTAAGTGAACTGCGATTCAACATTGGTTCGTCCTACCATGAGCTTCCTGTGGACTCTCCACCTATCTCCGTACGGTAACGTTGTCTGGTTTGTGGTTGTGATGTTGATAGCATCGCCCATAACAATTAGACGGGGACGTGACGAAAATATATCGGACCGTTTCTCCAGCAAATCGGACGCAACCCACGCATCAGAAAGAATAATGCGAGGATGTCGCCCAATCCACAGTGTCATCATCGGCGAGTCGTAGCGCTTTGCCCATTTCTCCCACGTGATCCATGGCCGGACTGAGGGTGTCTGGAAGTGGTTCCCTACAATTGGGAACGGAAAGGGACCGGGCGGTAGTCTTCGTCGCATCCACAGTATTCGTGCCCATTCCGCAAAGAAGGCTAAAACCGGAAGTGTGATCAGGATTGAAGGGGCAATCATGTTGTTGGACTTCTATATCCGTAGGCATGCTAAAGTCCGTCTGTATCAGCCAGCATATATTAATGGAAAACGTGCGGGGTGGGGCAAACGTTTCCCGGCACTCAGAACGCACTAAGGTGTGGGGGCGTACAGTGAAAAGCAGAACTGTTTTGCGTGGAGACAGCTCGTGCGGGGAAGGTAACATACGTAATCGGATCCGCTGTGTGTATTCCGAGTGGGGCTGATCGATTGGAGTAGTGCCAAAAGTAGTGCCGCTGTCATGCCCCGTGGCGAGTGGGCTGTCCAAAAAGGGAAAAATACAGTGGCGTCATACCAAGGTGTGGCTGTGCCCTGACACGCGTTAACCTGCAAAGCTCCAAGCAGCGTATGAACGAAGCATAATGCCAAACGATCGAATCAACTTTTCTCCGTTTCTCTTTCTCTCTCGGAGCTTTTCCCTAATTGTAATCAATACCCTCTTTGCTCCGTCAATACGTCACAGTAACCCGTCTCAGAGAAGGTCCTGCCCCGCCAGGATGGCCCTCTTGCGAGTGCAACGGCTAACAGGAGCAGGGAAAGCACAGGCGTGCGCCCCCTCGAGGACGCTATAGCAGTAGGCTGAGATTATTTTAATTGGAGCTTTCCCTGAAGTCGATTTGAAGGTCCTCAAGGCTATCCCTCTGGCAATTGGAGGATAGGTGAGGCCTGCTTTCAACGACTTGTTAGCGGAGTATAGCAGATTATCACAGCGCCTGGGGTCTCCATAGACCCCAAGCGCTGTGATTTATTTTGACCTCTAGACGGTCCTGGGAAATGACCGGAACAAGGGCCACATAGAATGTACGTTTCCAGCAACTTGTCTACGGCGTGACGCGGAAATGTTATGCTGGACCATGCGCTCCGGACTCCACCATTCCCCGGCTGGGGGGCGTCTAGGCACGGCCCTTAAGCGAGCAGCCGGCGCCGAGGCAACTCGGCAAAGGAGGAGTCTGTCACACAGACGCCGAAGCGTCAAGCAACTCGTTGAGTGAAGACCTGGATATTGCTCATCGGCGAGTTGACGGCCCTTCATCCTTGCGCAAGTTAGGCATCTCCCACCGCGGCAACTTGCTGTTACCTCGGGGTTTGCGGCGGCGGCGGTGGTACCGTATCGGCTGCAGGCAAGCGAGAGCCGCGTTGTCGTCAGGCCCTAACACCCATTCATCTGGTTACTGGGCCCTGACCTCCATTTTCACTCTGCTCGCAAGAGCACAAATATTCTTTTTCCCACGAACTGCTTCGCCAAAAACAACTGATATCTCCCTGCGCCCATTTTTAGTATCGTCGAAAAGCTTGTTGATGCTTATAAGCGTCCAAGATCTCAAAAGGACGCTCGTCGGGCTGTCAATGATTGACTATTGCGTTGTGCATTTGACTGTGGTTACCTTACCTAAAACGATTCCGACTGATTTACGGCCCGGATTTCACCCTTAAAGTCCACTGTGTTCGGGTAGATCTGACTCGGAGGACGCGGCACACTACGATGATCAAAATGTTGGATCAGCAGATAAGGGGAACTACACGGCCACAGCTATGTGCCCCACCTTCTTGCCTTCTTGGATCAACTGCCTGTCACCTCAGGGGGCTCCTCTTCCGAGCCAATAATCCAGAAGCGTGACTGCTCGGCGCTTTTGTCCTTGCCAATCCAATCCAAGTCGACGTTAAAGTACTTGACTTGAAGACTCTAGCGAATGATATGCCCCTCCTTGTTGGTGGCACGGTTGAGAGTCATCCTGTTCCTGGTTATGGGTAGAACGGCGGCAAGGGACCAAGCCGGCAGCATGAATTCTTTTGAGTTGGGGCGTGAGGGTCGGCCTTCTCACAAGCGCGCGCCCAAAAGTCAGCAGATGAGAAGGTAGAGGACCTATAGAAGGAGGGGCCAGGACAACGAGTAGGAGAACGAGAGACTCTGTGTACGGCAGCGCGGCCGGATGGGTTTGCATGACCATAGTGCACGTTAGCATCAGAGCCGCAATGATAATTAAGGTGGAACTCCAACCGGGCGTGGAAGCACTGATTATTTCCAAAGAGCTACCGCGTAATTTGGCTGTGTGGGCCACCTGTATAATATCAGGACGTATGCTGCGGTCTATAGCTAAGATAGGCAAACTTGCAAGCGGCTTAACGAGCCAAAAATGTGGCGTCGCCGTTTCGGTAGCGGCCAATAGTGTTTCCATGGTTGGAGCTCCACCTCAATCGCCGATTGCGGCTCCGATGCTAACGTACGCTAACGCGCCCCCGCAACGTTGAGTTATCCAGGGACGGCCTTGGCCAACATCACAGCAAAGCACGGTGGGTTTGAATAGAGTTGCGGACACCCCAGACAAGGTAATTCGGAAGTGCAACTCGAACTCGAACCCTCCAGGGCTAGACCTAGCGAATCGGACTCAGAGCCTGTCGGCAGGTCGATACAGGGATGAACGGGAATTGATCATCCTCGTCAGGATCTGTGAGAAAACACATGCACTTACGTATGCGAGCAGCTTGTAACCCGGTTTGATTTAATTAGAGTGGGTTTCAGCCAGGCTTCGCGAGGGCAGGGGCCCTCCACCCCGGGGTAGATGACGATTGTGTGCCTGCCCCCACTGTGCAAATAGCGGTTCAAGGCTCCATCAGACACCCCGTAGTCCCCCCGAGTGCCTCCCGGGATCTCCTGGGGTAGTCGACTATCCCCGATTCAGTAGGATGAGTGTAGAACCTATGGGTAGACGGCGCGCCTACTAGCGTCTCTATAACTCAGCAATTTCTAGAGCTTACACATGTACGGAAACAGTCTTACTAAATTGGGCGTAGCTTTTCGCCTGGGTGATTACCCGGAGAGGTCCTCCGCCCTTGCGAAACCTGGTTTGGGCGCGCTTTGGACCTCAGGACTGGCCTGGCCTCTATCTTTTGTGTCTAGTCTTGACGACAATTGATGTATCGCGGTCAGTACCATCGAATTCTTCGACCAGCCGTGTGGGGGAGGATCAATAATAAGCTGCGTTGGTGTTCTACCGATCAACTTCGCTGATAGAAAACGGTGGATCTAATCTGCTATAGCTCTTGAGCTAGAAAGCGGCCTCCAGGGGCGGGAGCTTATCGAAATAGTCGACGTTGTGAATCCTGGCAAGCTAGCTTCATATTTCCGCGCCCCTAGACCAACAAGTATGACAAGAAAATACTAGTGCAAGGCGAAATGGTGATGGATAAATGGGAGCCACTTTCCTCTGTTTCTTCGTAGGCAACCAAGGGATTTGGTCTTTCATCGCCAACCATTTCAGCTCGTAGTCCGAGCATTGTTATTCGTTATGTTGTCTCTTCTGTTCTTTGCTGCTCTTGCCACTGCGCAATCAGCCCAGACATTCGCTAGCGCACCTGAAGTTTACGCTCCTATCCTATCAGTCGACAAATCGGCGGAGAACTCGCCAATGGACTATTGCTTATGACTTCCCAAAGCATGGGCCCACTCTTAATGACAGACTCTGGCGATCTGGTTTGGGATGGGCCGCCGGGACACGCAAGTAACCTATTCGTTCAATCCCTCGATGGTAAGCCCATCTTGACTTACTGGGATGGGAGTGGGAGCAATCTCGGACACGGCTACGGTCAGGTGAACATCCTCGACACAACGTATACCCAGATATACACAATCTGTCCCAAATTGAGCCTAGTAACGACCACAGGCCCGTCCACAGGATGCAATCTCGACCTGCACGAGTCCTTCGTGACGACACGGGGCACCATTCTCTGCACCGCTGTGAATGTCACTACAGCGAACTTGACTTCAGTCGGGGGACCACGAGCTGGATGGATATACGACAATCTTTTCCTCAAAATCGATATCAAAACCAACGAGATTGTGTTCATATGGAGTGCGCTTGCGGCAGGCATCCCTATCAACTCGACCAAGGCTTCATTGTCATCGACCGGAACTTCGCAGTCAAATCCCTTCGATTGGTTCCACATGAACTCCGTGACGACATTGAACAATGGCTATCTTGCAAACTCTCGGCACACCTGGTCTTCATATGCCTTGGATTCAACGGGGCGGGTCCAGTGGACGCTCGAGGGGTCCACTGGTGGAGATTTCACCCTGCCGGCGCTGGCTAAATTTGTAAGTCACACTGTCTTCAGAATGCACATCCAGCCATTACCCTTTTTGTCAATCACTTACACCTCAATAGGCCCGGCAGCATCACGTCAGAGTCGAGAACGTAACCTCAACTTCCCTCTTGCTCCACATGTACAACGACATGAACAACTCAGGCAAAACCCCCTCCAACGGTCTACTGTTACATCTGGATCTTGACATTCATAACGTTACCCTGAGGAGTCTCTACATGGACCCGGCTGATGAGATTGCTTCTACCTCCCAGGGTTCCTATCAGCAGTTGTCCAACGACAACGTGCTCCTCGGGTATGGAAATGTGGACACCTTGAAAGAGTTTGGTCCTAACGGAGACGTTCGCATGAGCATCTCAGGCCTACAGTCATATCGCGTCTATCGAGAGGTTTGGGATGCTTCTCCGGCAGGATACCCGCCGAATGTCACCGCTGTGCAGGACCAGGGCTGGGTCAGTTGGAACGGAGACACGAAGACGACGAAGTGGGTTATCTATGCTGGAGCCTCGAACAAGTCATTACAACTGGTTGGTGAAGTAAGTCGTACCGGCTTCCAGACGCAGTTCAATCTGTCGAGTGGTGCTGCTTGGGTTCAGGTGGGGGCATTTGCTGAAGATGTTCACTTGAAAAACTCAAGTATCGTGGCTGTTGGTGCTCTTTAATGGGGGTATCTCTAGTTGCTTTGTTGTTTGGAAGCTAATTTGTGAAGTCAGTTATATGGCGGCTTGTAACTCGGGGTTCAGGTTTGTCTCTACTAGTCTCAACGAATTAAAAATGAATCACTTGAGTCCTGAGGGTTGCCAAAGCTGAGTGGACACGGCAAACACTTTGGAAGGAGCTTTGGTGGTGAACCCAACACTGCGGTGTCCGTTCTTACGTAACGGCTGTGATTGTAGTTCTACCGGTATTGAGCCCAACGCCAGATGACATGTGCGGAGCCGTACAATCTTGCTTTTTCTGCTCCTCAGTTCATTCCTATGATATATTCACCAAGACTGTACCTCCTTAGTTCTCTGGTATGCAAGCCTATGATCTTCTATAGCCGACAACCTAGCGGTGCTCCGTTTAGATAGAAGATATTGCTAGCTGAACTGGCAAGGGGGTCCTTGCGATACAGTATCCCAGGACCTACCTTATGTATTAATAGAACATACAATTAGCTCTCGACAACGCGCTATATAATATAGCTCGTGCTTGCGATAGCATACGAGTAACGTCCGTGAAGACGCTACGATCAGATTTCAGAGCCTGGTCGCTTACTGGCTTAGTGAAAGTATATCTCTGCGCATAGCGAGAGGCGGTGTGGGGTTTTGGGGGTTCCTTATGATGAAAAGCTCGCGTGTTGTTTGTTGTGTGCACCCTAGGTTGGCCACTTTTCCGATTCTGTTCCCCCTCTCTAGTCAAGTTCTCTAATTATTTTGGCCATCGGCCAAGGATAAAATATTCCCAAGGCGCCTATAGCGCCTAAAAGGGTAACCTATACATAATTTACTATTTGCGCTTGTAGAGCAGACTTAATTTTTTTTTTTTTTTTTTTTCANAAAATANANANACGCTCAACAAGCGTTGGCCAAACTTATTTAGCTGTTATCGAGCAATGGTTTGAGTTGAGGTTGATATAAATTGGAAGTT
>JAFHBV010000155.1:0-76187 GCA_019022785.1 Pseudomonodictys pantanalensis
TTTAACTTATCTATATAATTTTTGTTTGGCTGTGTTAATGGTGTTTGCTTTTTTTCGAACGGATGTTGCCCTATTTTCTTTTGTCAAAATTTTATAAAACAAAAACCAAAAAAAAAAAAAAAAAAAAAAATTCATTCCTACCGACTAGCTGTGATATCGTCACTATGCAAGTAAGAGTAAGCTCTGTGCTTGCGTATAACCATTGCTGGAGACGTTCATTTATCTGATCGATCATCAAGACACCAACGCACGAATTCATAAGGACGGAAGTCGCTTCGGCAACAACTCCTTCGAGCGGCCGCACGAAAGACATGGCGCCTCCCGAGATATGTTTCGTACAAGCTGGAATTGCTCCAGCAAGAGTCCATGATCAAGAACGAAGCTGGGGCACAAGGCGATACAGTGGGCACGCACACCTTGCCAAAAGCAGGCTCACATAGCGATCCTTCGGCTTATTAAGCGCGTAAGCTCGGAGCTATGCACGGCTGCCCCGGTACAAAGTCCGGACTTCTCTTCTCCCCAAAAACATAACAACCGCATCTCCATCCCATCTCCGCCTTGTCCGACCTTTGTCAATCACGCCGCCGATACGACTTTCCCCATCATGTCGTCCAAGAGTGCCGAGTCGCGCGATAATTCGCCAGATGCCTCTCCAGAGAAGCGCGCCGGCAAAAAGCGGAAGGTATTGTCGTGTTACGCCTGCCGCAACCGGAAAATGAAATGTGATCGCGTCTACCCCGTTTGTGGACGCTGTCAGAAGACTGGAAGAGCTGATCAATGTACATACGACCCTCGCTTGCTAGAAGACCTTCCCGTCAACGGCGAACACGTGGAGACGGCCCCAGACTATACTAGACTCGACATCTCGGCACCGGTAGCTGCTGATAGCCTGTCATGGAAAGTCCGAGTGCAAGACCGTCGGCTTGAGGCACTGGAGAGGAAATTGGCTGCCTCCGATAGCCTCTATGCTTCTTCTGGCGCGAGCAAAGCCAAGTTCGACCACGATCACGAGCGCGAAGAGCCCGTATGGAAGGAAGAGATGATGTTTCGGGGCAAAAGCTTCAAGACTCAATTCTACGGCTCCACGAGCGCTCTTAGTGCGCTGAGCAAGGTATGAATCGCAGCTGGCGGCAGAGATTGATGTCTGACACATCACCAGTTCACAGAGCTTCAGGTCTTCACGCGGGAAGCGTTGATGTCGGATACCACCATTGTACGTGTTCGGCATGACTTCAAAAATTACAGGAGCCGCAGAAAAGCGGCACTCAAAGCCAGAGCACTCTCTGTAATTGGCAGCGATGACGAAATATTCGCCTTGCTACCTGACAAGACCATCTTCGATACCAGTGTGTCCTTGTACTTCTCGACCTGGGAAACTTCTTACCGTATTCTGCACGAACCGACATTCTGGAGGGAGTACCACGCATTCTGGGAACGCAAAAGTCCTGAAGATACGCCGGCAAGCTTTGCCGTCACCCTGCTCTTGATACTTGCGATCACCAAGTGTCTTCGACCAACCGATAATAACACCTTCATCGGTGACAGTTCAGCGGACCGCGAGGCAGCGTTGGAATTGATAGACGCTAGCGATGCTTGGCTGTTGCGGCAGTCGCGCAAACATCTTACACTGCGTTTCTTCCAGATGCATTGCTTATCGTTGATAGCGAAACGGGCGAACTGTCTCAAAATGAAGCAAGACTGGATTAACGCTGGAGATGTCATGCGGCTTGCCATCTCCTCGGGTATCCATCGAAGCCCTGCCCTGATCACGGGAGGTCGCATCAACGAGTACGAGAAGGAGATGAGAAGGCGGTTGTGGGTCACCATCATGGAGCTCGAACTGCAGAGCTCTATTGATACGGGACACATGTCATCGCTGTGTGGGCTGTATATGGACACCGAACCACCCGCAAATCTTCCCGACGAAGCCTTTTCGCCAGACACGGAGGAGATGCCGGCAGGGCGTCCGCTCGATCACTTCACATCAGCGTCGTTCCTCGTTGCCAATCTGAAGTCACTGCCCTTACGCATCCACCTTCTTCAGCTTCTCAACAACCCCACGACCGACCTTCAATACTCCGACGTTCTCCACTACGATAGTCAGATTAACTCACTGATTTCCGATCTACCATCCTGGAACGATCTTCGTAGCTGGATGCCTGCTGCACTCCTCGAACTGCAGCTCCGTCAATTCCAACTCATCCTACACAAACCTTATGCAAACTCCGCAGCCAAGAATACCCGCTACAGTTTCTCTTTCGTTGCCTTCCTCGACAGTGCCAGCGCGATAATCTCCATCCTCGAGAATCTTGGCTCGAGAGGCATCCTCGCCCTGAACCACTTCCGCAACGACGTCATCCGCATCGGCATCTCCCTCTGCCAAATCGTCTACCACAACTGCGACCTCACCCCTACATCTGACTCTGCAAACACCTCAACTCGACCCACACCGAACAACACTCACATCATGGACGATAACTCGCTTGCAAAGAACCCCGCGGCTCTCGCCCGAGCTAACGTCCATATCATGGACGAACATCCAACAGGAATCCCTGCCGCACCGCACATCAGAAACGAAATCAGAATCCCCTCTCTACCCAAGAACTTCTTCGCCAGCAATCTCTGCACCACTGCTGTATCCCTGATCGAGAAAGCCCGCCAGCTCTTCGAGCAGAAGGTAATGCGCATCGGCACCGGCTACATGGAATATTGGCTCTTCTGCTCGGCCATTGGCATGATGCCCTCCACCTCACAACCCGCTACTTCTATCGCTTCCATCACGAATGCCTCTCCCGAGGACGTGCGCGTCCGTGCCCGAAAAGCTCTCGAGCGCGTCACGGGGCTGTGTTTCCGCGTCCTAGCCATGCAAAAAGATGCAGAGAACTCGTTCGCCGCAAGCTTGAGAAATGCAATTACTACTGAACTACCGATTACGCCTATATCGAATGGGGTCGCGGGAGCGACGCCGTTGCCTGGAATGGGTGGTGGTGGATTAGGTGATGTGGTTATTCCGGGAGCTTCAGGGATCGTGGAAGGGTTGAACACCGGAAAGGAAATGGAGCAAGGGGCATTTGGAGGGTTGGGCGACATGCAGGTAGATCTAGCGGATTGGATGAATTCTTTTCCGGACTTTTGGAGCTTTGATATGGGCGGGGCGTTTTAGAAGAGCCTTGAATGAGGATGTGTCCATTAAGACTGCGAGCAGTTGGATCGGGCGCGGGTTGGATGAATACTGCTACTGCATCTGAGGTCACATCTCTACACCACGATTCCTTGGTCGGTATACCACGATACTCGAAATGTGCTCGTCGACAAGGCGCTGAAGTGGCCGTGGTCTTGCCTGAGGCTGGTGAATACGAGGCGGCCTTTCCTGTTCTCGCGAGCCGACACAGCGCAGCCTCGAATGGCGCGGCGGTCGCGGCGCGTGCCTTTTCGGCTCGAGGGTCGCACTCTATATCTCCGCTTTCGTCTTGACTTTGATCCTCTTTACGGAAATTTATTCATTCTGCAGACCAACAAGAATTGGTCAAGGCAATCTCGGAAGCGGACCCGACGAGCCCGCTATCTGCACCGATGAAGGAGCCCCGATATGTCTTTCCTCAGATACAAATACTAGCCCCTTGCACCCGAGACTATGGACAAAGATGGAACCCGCATTCTCGCGATCCGAGTACTCGAACTCTACGAGGCCCAAAAGGTAGCCATATCAACGCATGCCTCAGGCATATCAATTTTATCGAAGGATCCGATCGAGTCCCTGCTTTCCAGGCCTTGCCCTGCGAATGGGGCCCTCCGGAATCTCCGTGCGAGACAATCTGGCTCGATGGCATAATAGTACAAATCCGAGAAAACTTGGACCCCGCATTGCAACAGATTCGGGATCCAAGAAGAACAATCACACTTTGGGTGGATACGCTGTGTATCAACCAAGCGAATTCTCTGGAGCGCAACGAGCAAGTGGAACTCATGGGCGCGCTGTAATCGCATGCACAGAGGGTCATCGTCTGGCTTGGTCCGGCTTCCGAAAATAGTCACCTGACTTTCGATTTCATGCATCAAAGCCTGCAATCTTGATCGCCCTTGACTGCTTCTTCGCGAAGACCGGATCCCTATCTGCAGCATTCTTCACGATACCTCGCCTTCTACAACCTACACTTCCGCAGTTACTGGTCTCGCCTCTGGATAGTGCAAGAATGCAGCCTCGGCCGAGAAGTGCTCCTCATGTGCGGCGACGATCGGTCAGTCTGGAACACCTTTGCCTATGCCAGCGCTGACCTGTTCACGGTACTGGAAGAAATGGCACTGTGATTGAATAACGCGCTCAGACGAATCCCAGCAAGAGGTGTTGAACTACTTCGTGGGTTGTCGGGGGAGACTCGCGGGCTAGAATTTGCATTAAAAGAAAAGCAGAGTTCGCTGTGCGTCGATGTTGAGGATCGAATATATGGGCTGCTGGGGATGCTCAATGACATGGAGAGAGAATGGTACACGAAGAGATTGCACGCACTTGTCAACTATAACACGGTCGTGTACAATTTATTTGTAAAGGTCGTATCGCTTTATTATACGGCGCCGGAGACCTGCCACAGGGAGCTCCTCTAGACGAAAGGCCTATCTGGAAACAATTTTCGAGTCGCAATGTTCGTGCAATTAGTCCAGCATGCGCTCGGAATCAATCCAGCGGCCGATTCCTGGCTTTGCCATAGGTTGCGAATAGGCGTGGGACCCTACATATATCCCCGTCCACTATGAAGCCCTTGGTATCGTACGGGCGGAGATCTGCAGCATTGGGGACGCTATATCACATATGGAAGCATGGGGAGCCTGGAGCAAATCCTCCAGCGTAAATGCCATCAAGAGCTACGTATGGCGTGCCGTGGAGGACGTCACCATGGAAGACTTGACGCGTGTCAGACCATTCGAAGGCTCAAAGAATCATACCGGTTATGTCATAAGGTTTTGACGCGAGCCTCGACTCCCCAAGAAGACGGAAAGCTCAGAAAAGACGCTCTTGCTTTCTGAAATCTTCATTAAGATCCTTTCAAGGAGAAGGAGGGGGGGGGAGAAAATTCCCAAATCTTCCAAGCAGCTGAATTAGATGGCTCGGCTTGGTTATGCGCCGCGTGTGGCGGACTGCTCTTCAGTAAATGCACTTGTAACATTTGATGCGAAGGAAGGAGATTGGCTGTGCCAATTCGCTTGCACTGATGTTTGTGCTGTGGTTAGACTGAAAGACAAGCCTACGTTTGACTTATCCAATAGAGAAGAGATGGGATCCATTATTGGAAGGGCTATAGTCCTACGAACAGCAAGGGAGACCAACTGCAAAGAGTATTTGTGGTCTAACGCTACAAAGCACAGTATACCACCCAAAGACAAAGACTAGAAGGGCTTCGATCAGGTGATGGTCAGGATGGATGTTGATGTGTTACAGTTTCTGACTGTATAAGGCACTGAAGAGCTCTTGGACCACTATTCTTCCATCCATGCATAAATGGGGTAGGAGCGTCAGTGAGGTCCAGAGGGAACCCACACGCCATCGCTGGCCGCTCGAGAAGCCATATATCCGCACCTCCTAGACGCTTATGGAGGATCTCACAAATATCCCAGCAAGTCCTCCTAGTCCGCCGCAGCGACCACCAGGTGTTGGTGTTGCACATGAGTGCCGCCCAGTGTGCGAAGAGCAGCAATGCCTTGGTGTCCTTTTCCTCTAACAACCTGATGAACATGTGCGAGATGCCGCCGATAGCATTGATATACGCCGTCATGTATTCAATGCTCGGAGCATGAACGACAGCCGGTGCTAGCTGGTCCCAGAAGTCGAAATACGGGCTCTCCTCGGGGCTTGCACGGCTATCGATCTCACAGAATTCCCTCAGCTGCCTATCAAGGTCGTTCACTGGAGCGGCATATATGCGGAAAGCTTTGGATCTGACAAACATTGGCATCCATATGCTGTCTTTGTGCCAAACCTTCGTTCGAATGAGAATGTCGGTAATGCCGATTTGGATATGCAGCCAATCCCATCTCGGGCTCCCGAGCGCATATGGCTCTTCGTTGCGGTAGTCGGCCGCGCAGAACGTCAGACAGTTGAGAAGAATGGCGGTCGTGAGCACCGCATCTGTCTCCTTGACGCCATTGATAGAGATTAATGCTGCCCGGAGTCCATTGCATGCTTGCTGGAGATGGAAAAACTCAGGGAGTCGATATGCTTTGGCGTCCATACCAGCATGTTGCAAGTGGCAGGCAGCAACGGCGAGCATTGAGTGCATGACGAATGGATACTCGGCTGCTAAGTCAAAGTTGCTGTTGCCAAAGAACTGAAAGTGCGAGGAGGAATCGTGGGAAATCTCGGCTGTCTGAAAGTGGTGCATGAGGAAGCGATCGTGTTTAGTTGAGACGACCAATGTGGAAGTGAGGTCCGGAGCAGGTAGTCCTTGTAGAGCAGGGGACAAACGACGTTGGGAGCTTGATCTATGGCAATGTCCCACGCTGCCCTGGTTTCTGGCATGTCTGCCGGGCTCCGAATAATCACATTGCTGGTTTCTCTTTACGCATAACGAGCAAGCTGGCCTCTTTTCGTCGCATTTCTTTCTTCCCTGCTTACACGGCTTGCAGCCAGCTCTCGATTTCTTGTGCGGACGTCGATTGTGAAATATCAATTCTTCAGTGCTTTGTCGTGGAAGCGGAGCACGAGGGTGGATCCGAAAGGTATGGAGACTGTTCTCCATAGTGTGTTGAGGAAGTCTGGATTAAGAAAAGAGCGTATTCGGAAGAGGAATATAATTGAAAACTGGGAGGAGAGCGGCGTGTGCATGCTTCCGGGTCACAGGGCGAGGTGGAAAGTATAAGAAGGCGGCAAGTTTGCCAAGGGCGTACTCGCTTGCTCCAGTGTCTCACTGTGAGACGGCTATGTGATTGGTCGAATTCTTGCTTCACCAAGCCGCAAGATCCGACCCATGCCCACAAAGCACCGGATTCTCATCGTATTCCTCGCTCTTGTGGCCACAATGTCATTACAAGATTCCTGGAATTTAAGTAACGATGTTGCCAAACGTATACCCTCAGGGATTAAGATTTGCTCACCACGCTGATAAAAATCTACTCGTCAACCTAAAGCGCAAACACGTCCGAGAATGTTGAGAGTCCTTTTTTTCCGTCACAATTCTTCCTCGGTAATCTTTCCGCAGCAGCTCACAGTCATCATACGTATGGAGAGGTTGTCGACTTAGGTTACGCCAAGCATAAGCCCACTTGGTTCAACACCACCCATAGAACGTAGCCTCGAAAAAGCGCCACATGTGTCGGCCGCATTGCTCATGTTAAACCGCTTTCGAGACGATGAATGCACCATGGCTAATACATACGCGTTCCAATAGATATCGACATTTCCCCCGAGACCAACAAATTTGTGAGGTGTCGTGGGGGCCGAGTTGTTCCCCTCTTTGCCTTATCGCTGATGACGTAGCGGACGCGCATCCACATTAAACACACAGCTACATGAATAACGTCCAGCCTCTTCAAGATATTCTAGTACTCCATTTTCACAAAGCATTGCCGATTTCATCATGGGCTCCTGCAACTCTTCTCACGAGAAACAGATTAATGAGAAAGGTGTCTTGTCGCAGCAGAACAACACCAATTGCAAGAACTGTTAGTACTCCATGTCCACGGAGTAAATGCATTTGTGGGTACTGATATTTTACTTCGGCTCCAGGCAAAGATTGCCAGAATTGCACGGATTGCACAGGTAATTCTCTCTTCCCTCCCTTCGAAATACCTCATGCTGACGCCAGTATAGACTGTGTTGAATGCCGCAATTGCACCGATTGCGACTCATGCACCAAGTGTCGGTAGGTTATCGTCTCTTCTGCAGCTTATAAGATGCTCGTCTAATGAAAATAAGAAACTGCACGGACTGTACCGGATGCGAGGGATGTCGCAATTGTACTGGGTGTGTGGACTGTATCAAGTGAGTCATTGGACGCTATGAGCCGCGAAGGAAAAGGAGACCTAATGAATTTGCAGCTGCACAAACTGTACCAATTGCAGTGGATTAAAGAACAGACACAATGAGAATGATGTCCATGAGTAGGTGGTCAAGGCGCAAGTGAATGGAGTTGCTTGATCAGAATTAGTCGCACCCAAGCAACGCGGGCGAAGAAAGGGAGGAAACACCCGAAGTTATGAATTTGGGCGCCATTTTGCCTTGAGTATATCTTGTGTACCTTCGAACTGTGTGCTTGATTACTTCAGAACAGTCAGTTTATGGAGGAGAATAGATAGTAACAGATGCTCAAGGTCCAAAAGGCCACATCTCCTCCCGGACCCCACTCTCCTGGTTCATGTTCCGCTCCAACCTCCTTTGGCTTTGTACTATACGTATGTCTCTCAGTCACCCCATCGCGGGCCCTCGTCTTGTTAACATCCTCTAGCTCGCGGTCTATGAACTTCTGCGGTCGCTTCAGGGAGATGGCATCCTTATCTCCGACCGCAATAAGCGGCGGAATTTTATAATAATATGTGTCGATATCTTCGACGGAGCGGTCGACTGTGTTATGTTAGCGAATCCTTGTATAACCTGCGGGAGTTGTGACATACCAGTCTCAGGGTAGAGAAAATAGCATTCAACATCGTCCAGACAATGCAAAACTTCCAGCCCATACGGCGTGGCTTCCACAACTATAAAGTTTGTGAGCCAATCGGTTGCTATTGCGACGGCGGCGCCTTTGGTACACATCGGTAGAGAGTTGATCTGTTCTGCTGTCAGCGTGCCGTATCATATTATGAAGTCGGTCGCCTTACCTCTGTGGGGTACGGCCAAATGCGGCACCAACAGCCATGATAGTAGTGCCCACGAGAATGGTCTTCTTCCGCCCGACTTTCTCGCCGACCCAGAAGGCGAGAATGACACCGAAAACCATCCAACAGCGTAGATAGCTGTAACGGTGGCGAGGGTATCTGTCTTGTCAGATCCAGCGAGATTATGTACTTTGAGATAGTCTTGCGAGATGTTCACGCCGCCTAGAAGATCTGTGTGTATCGCGTGATTCAAGGTCTTCGACTTCCTGAATATCCCCTGGTCGTAACCAAAAAGCGACATATCAGTCGCACACGCGGTCCACAGAGATCAGCAAGGACAGAATATGTACATAAATCAGGCATACCGTGATCCCTATAGTCAGCCATCTTCCCTTGAGGCCAAAGTAGGGCGGCTTCATCCCAAACATCTTGCTCACCGCTGCAATTGTACTGCTCTTTTCTATTCCAAAACTTACGCAATGGCAAATTCAGCTCCACATTATATTGGCGGTCTCCTTCATCTTATAAATCACCCGAATCCGCACGTCGACCCCGTATCGTGCTCGTCATGGCACGGGAATAAGCCGTGAAATAAACCATTAAGCTTAGCTCGGTAAGCGTCAAGCGCTGTGAGGGTGTTTTCCACTACGCATTTCCTAGTGCTTCGCATCCTTGGAGCCGGCAAATGTGGACCGTAGGGTAGCGTGCGGGATTGTATATGTGATGTCATTGACGGAGTCGAGCTTAGGTACCAGGCGTTCGTCGCGTTGAGCAGAGGTGCGAAGAGTGCGCACAGGAGTTCGCTCTGAGCTAGAGATTCGTGGCACTGTCTTGCCGATAGAGATAGATAAGAGAAAAAAAAAGTTAGAGTTCCACAGGCTTAGGTGCGAATGCAACGGCCGACCAAGGCGTCCAAATTGCAGGGAAGACGCGATGTCGATCAGCTACCGCGTCGATTTAGGCCGAATCATTACAATCCTAGGAAAATGATTGTCTGGAGAGGTAATTCGACACTTTTCAAGTATGTAGCAGGTATTCACGAGGCTTTCGTAATATTATGTCGACGGCCGTTGAGCAAGCGGACGCGGATGAAGGCGCGGCGACTTGAGGAGAGGCTGGTACGTTGAGATAGAGCTGCTGAGTCATCAACGCCCTGTCACAATTCATCACTCTCAATCTCGAGCCATCTCGGATGAATCGGATATCATCTCTATTATATCTTTGTGTGCTTCTAGCCTCTTCCCCGCGTCAATGTTTGTACCCCAAGCACCTCGATATCTAGTTAAGCCAGCGATGCCCTTTTGCCAAGATCCCACGAATTTCATAGGAAGAGCGCCAAAAAATGAGCTCAATAGAACATTGAATGGCTCCAATGCCCTTCCAACAAACGGCGTCGTCTCGATGCGACCAACGCAAATACCCCCCGTGTGGTAGTCTGCAGAGACAGGACACTCGACCTCCCAGGCTACCAAAAGCAGCTGTAGCTGAAACAGCCTAGCCGCATCAGCTTGGCGAGCGCCTTCGCACGAGTATCTCGCCTCTTCCATTCCTCAACCCGCCATTCAATTCCAGCACTTCCATTGTTCTCCTTTCTTCAGGCGATGTCGCTTCTCTACGTCTTCCTCGCCTTGCTGGCGCTACCTACGGCCCTCGCTCTGTGGAGCCTCTACACCTTCTCCCAATACTATGCCAAAGCGCGATCTACCGGCCTTCCCATAACCCTGCGCTTCGTCGCCCCGGGCTCGCCATTATGGATGATGCTGTCTCCACTAGCCTGCAGCATTGCCTCCTACCTACCCTTTACGGCCTCCTTCATCGCCATCAACCGCCGAGGCTGGGAAGCACGTGAGCGGTGCCGTCCGCATCTGAAATTTGGCGACTTATTTATCATCTGCACACCTGGCGGCAATTGGCTTAAGATCTGCAACCCGGAGGTCGCTGATGAAGTGCTTCGGAAGCGCAAGGATGAATTTGTAAGGGATCTGGACGCCTTCGAGGTGCTGAATATTTATGGGAAGAATCTGGCGTCTACCACCGGTGCGGACTGGAATCGCCATCGGAAGGTAGCTGCTGTGACGTTTACGGAGAAGAATAATGAGTTGGTCTGGAGGGAGAGCTTGGTGGAGGCGAGGCAGATGCTGGAGTATTGGATGAAGCGGAGCCGGCAGCCGATAAGGACATTGGCACAGGATGCGAGGGTGTTTACGCTGAATGTTCTTGCCGCCGCGTTGTTCGATAAGAGTTACCCATTTGAGAGTCGTGCAGAGAGCGAAGCAAGGGAGAAGAAGGGCGGGGCGAAGGACACTGCGTTCGGCTATCGCGATAGTCTATCGACCATTCTAAAGATGATTGTGCCCATCATGGTTTTTGGAGAGACGAAGCTGAGGGACGCGTGGTGGCTACCATTTAAGAGCTTGAGAAGGGCGGGCGAAGCGGTTGCGGATTTCCGGACTTATGTGACACTATTGATCAATGAAGAGAGGGCACTGGTTGCGCAAGGAAAGCAGAATAGCCCCAATCTGGTGACGAATTTGGTGAGGGCTTGCGAGCAGGTCGACGATGGGAGCGTGAAGAGTGATGGATCGAAGCCGAAACGAGCAATTCTGACCAAGGATGAGATTATCAGTGACCTCTTCGTCTTTGCCTTTGCTGGCAACGATACCACGGCTATCACACTGTCGTATCTGTTTGCGGAGATGGCAGCGCATCCTGCAGTCCAGGATTGGGTATCTGAGGAGCTTCGATTTTATCTGGACCAGGAAGACTTGAGCACATGGGATTATGCAAAATGCACAAAGCTCAAGCGCTGCTGGGCCGTCATATACGAGACGCTCCGTCTTTGTCATCCCCTCGGCCAACTTGTCAAGACGACCGGCAACCAGGCGAGGACGATAATTTTCGAAGGAAAGACGCACGTCATCCCAGCAAAGACAACAGTTGAGATCAACTTGCCCGCTCTGCAGACGCATTCACGATACTGGGGCGAAGACGGTCTGACATGGAATCCCACACGCTTCATCTCCGGTTCTTCCATCGAATCCGAGACTCTCCCACCTGACACGTCGAATGTGTATTTCCCATGGGCCTTCGGTCGCAATGTGTGTCCCGGCAAACGGTTTTCGCAGGTCGAACTCGTAGCAGCCATTGCGGCCACGTTCCGTGATTATCGCATCGAGCCGTTGCCGGAGAAAGGCGAGACGCTAGAGGCCGCTCGGCGGAGGGTAGGAAGACTTGCGGAGGATGTGGAGATGCGGTTGCTGAACGAGATCAGAGAACCCGAGAAGATAGGCGTAAGGTGGTACCAAGTAGGCTAAACAGATATACGTCAGTATCCCGCAATAAGCCATGGGCCGCCTTTTCATAGTTAGATGCCCGCCTGCACCGTAATATGTTCGAGCACAGAAAACCAACCCATGCCACACGCCGAAGCAGGACAGACACAAGGGATATTCTTCTGGCGTCTCTCGCAACCACATAACCCAAGACAATGCGCAAGGCGCGGACCTGGAGAGGCAATCTACAAACGCATACGCTGCTCCGCGCTATGTGATCGTCGGAAGCGACCATGCTATTTCGTAACGTACTTTGTGGGCCGGGACAAGACCTAATCCCCCTGGGTCTGGGGCTAGAGAGGGAGAGGCTAATCCTTGGCGGGCTATGGAAGATGAAATGGTTGAGGACGTAGTAACTTTGCAGCCGCCGTAGTGGTAGAGGAAGAAGGATTGCGACGAGTGGGGGTAGTATAGAGTGTATGTACGAGGTGGGAAGGGGGTTTTGGTGATACTGACGGGCTTTTGAAGCTTTTTGGATGCTCCAGATCGATCGTGAGGCTTCGGAGGTGACGTTTCGATGTGTCTGTACGCGCTATTGCAGCGGGCATCGTGGGTCGGCCAAAGAGCGTGAGCGCGGCGCGAGCGCGAGCGCCGTGGGACCATGGAGCTCCGTGAAATTATGGACTGGCTGCGAAGATGGAGATCGGGTCAGTGCATGGAAAGGCGTGTTGTAGCCACAATGTGGTGCGGGCCTGGTGGAGGAGTGGGTTACGTCGCTGGTGGGCCAAACAAGGGTAAGGATAATCTGGAGAGCCAAAGCACGGAGTCGCCGATGCAGTGCTATGCGCGTAGATTTGGTGGTATACCGGATGAACCCACACGGATAGACTGGAATATCATTCATGTGATCTTGCTTGAGGCTAATGTTCAGCGATAACCTCGAATACCTACTGGCGCAAAAGCGTTATGATTCAATGAATGTCCGTCCGCGAATCTAACTTGTCAACACAGCAAAGAAACTCGTCTGGCAAGCCTTGTCTTGCTTCGATTCTGCTCTAGGCCGAACTATCGGTCTCCAACCACTGCATCTGTAGTACCCGTGCCGTCCCGCCTCGGAATGATGAATGAATAAAGTCTTCTGGAGGAGCCATGATTGCTTCTCGTGTAGGCGCATTGGCAAAGCGTCACGAGCCGACTCACAATACGCGACTGCACGTGGTGTGTCCCTGTCCTCAGTCAATTTTCCTATTCCAATAATTTTCACGACGATGTAAATCTCCCAAAGTTCAAGAACCCATAGTAGTGGAAGAATTGACAGTGTATAGCGATCACAAAGTCCTACTTCGCCGCACGGCGCACAATCACCAGCACAACCAGAACACACTCAACCTTAATCTCGCCACCACCATGTTCTCCGTGATGACCCCCGGCCTCCTCGTCATCTGACCAGCCATATGGCTCGCCCGCGGGCAGATGCCCACTCGCGAGGAGTGGGAGTACGTTCTCCCGCGCTCTGTGGCCTTGATGGTCGCTCGCTTCTGCGTCAAGATCCTTTTCAGTGTATAAAGATGAAAGCGGCGGTGGCGGCTACAACAGGGGCAGAAGACATTTTTGTATAAAAGCTTTGTATAAATCATGATGTTCTCTTTGCCTATGGGCACTCACGACCTCATAAACTCTTCCATGCCAGTTTCGGCTCCCGTGATGATTATATACCACGTCTTTGCTACTTCCCGGCACTGTGCTGCTAATTCGACTTCGTGTTTGGTGGCGAGGCCCTCGGCAAGGTATTTGAGAGCGCGCACGGCTTCCACGTTTACCAGCCCTGCGTTGTGTTCGATAGCAAATGTGTTTCCCTGGGTGGAAGCGAGCATTCCAAAGTTGCGAAGCAGCTTGAACGCATATTCGATCATTTTGTCAATATTCTTGACGGAGCGCCAGGCTTCTGTCAGGAACAGTGTGGGGTGTACCAGCGCGAGGCGAGGCAGCCTCGCGTATGGGTCTGTTGCGCCTTCCTCGGTAGGTGAGTATAGCGCTTCAAGCTCGCGCAGGCCGCGGGCAATCTTCTTAATCGAGGTTATTGTTGTACCGCGCTCTCCCAGTTTCATCACCATGGCCTTTAGTTCTTCGAAAAGTCTGAGCCGCTCCTTTCGTGTAGCTTCGTTGACGGTACCATCCACTACGCAAAGCTCACAGTCACAATCGAACGCCCAGGTAGCGCGGTACTTTTCTTGGCGGTCGGCGATGTCGACATCAGGAGCCATGTATTGGTTGCAAATCTCTTCGCCAGGTGCGATGTCACGAACAGCGCGGAGAAAGTGGATGTCGCCGACGAATGTACGAACCGCGTTCGGGAGACATGAGTGGTTGGCATAGGAAGCGTGAGTCCAGAAGCCATTGCGAAGCTCATGGTTCGCATTTGGTGCTTGGTTGAGCAGATCGGATGACCTCGTGGGAACGGAGAAGCAGTTGTAGCGTCGAATGAGCTCGATGCGGAATCTGCAAGCGGTCAGTATACAAACGACTTTATTTTGGTACAAGGTAGCAGTTAAAAGTATTGTACTGACACATCAACAGGCACTTCCTCTCTATCCTTTACCTCCCATCCATTCTCCTTCCAATACCCGCCGTCGTCCATCTCGAAGAACTCTTTCCGCAGACTCGGATTCCACCTCAGCTTCTGCACCAACTCTTTGAATAGCAGAGCCCCTGGTCTCGGTGCGGCGGTCTCGTCTCCCAAATTATACAACAAGCAATCACTGCTCCTGTCTTGGATGAAGTAGCCTGGAAGTACGAAAGCCTTCTCAGCGGCGATGAGGTCGCCAGCCTTGAATGCCTTCTTTGCGAATAATCCCCTCCCGTGGGAAGCCGTCGGCTTGACTTCCGTGTCGCAGATGTAGTTCGCGGCGTCAACGTGCAATGTAAAGGGGCTGACATATGAGGATATCAGGGACAGGTTGTAGTCGGGCTTTGTTTGATAGATGCCAAGGTCGAACTTGATCCTCGCCGCAAGCTCTTTCAGGGCTCGAGGGATCTGGGAGGAGATCGACAGGGGGTCTTCTGTGCTGTGATTATGCAGCCATGACTGGATAATGGAAGCATCGGTCAGCTGGGAGGAAGCTAAATTGGGCGTTGATCTGGCGTGGACTGAGATGGCCATGGCTAGATCTTGGGCGGCATCATCAAGGCGAAGGAGGACGATGTTGACACCACAGCGTTTGCGGTAGAGGTCGATCTCTGATACTGCGTCTGAGGTACTGGGTAGACATGAGAGCCCCTTATTGTATCTCGGAGAGGTCAGCAATAGCGTCGGTTCAGTACGGGCCATTGAGCACAAGCAGTCCAAAGACGATTAATAAAGGTATACTTACAGCTCAAGAGCTCTCCGGAACCTTTTTTTAAGAAACATCATATCTCCCTCTTTCTTCCACTGTTTGGCATCTTTTACCTCGTCCAACTCTTCAGTTACTCTCCAAGCATCCGGCACAATTTCCTCGTCGGACTTCAAAACAACCATGTCAGAAGGATGATCCACGCGAATATGATAACCTCCATCCACGAGGCGACTCCAACACGGTTGTTTGATAGCAAGAATGCTAGAATCGGTCACAATAGGGTCGACCGGGTTATCTTCAAGATTACAGACTGTCAGTCTTGCTACGTCACCGTTCTCATCCTCTGCTACGGTGACGGTGGCAGAGTAGACGTAGGGAGCTGTGATAGTCCGGAGGAACAGAACGGCATTTGGATCCCTCTTTTCGATCACGAGATCCTGAAAATGGACCTAAAGCGACTATTAACCTGGATTTGACGACCTCAATTGACGGACACATACCTTGCTTTGGGAGGCATCGGGAACCGACGCACGAGAAGGGGGATATGGCAGAGGTAAAACTAGATTCCGAACAGGCAAGTTGCCTTCACGAAGGAGCTTGACATGCTCCTCATGGATTCTGAGGAGGGAGCTTCGGGAGGGTTTGCTTCGTGGGCGTTGTCCTTGCTCGTTCTGTCCGCCTCTAAGGAGATCCTTCAGCTTTTCTGGAGACTCTTCGTATGTATTACGGATGCTCTTTGCGTACGCCATGGGTAACTTCTTGTTTCGAACTGTCCAGTGGCAAAGCGGTCTTTCTCGGTATGCTTGAAGGCCTGATTGTGCGAACAGTTGACGTTATCTGGTGGAGTAGCGGCCCAGTCTTTGCATTGAGACAGGAAAGTGCAACACCAACACAATGCCTCTCAATGAAAGCGGCGAAGTCGAGCTTTTGAGGCGTCCGTCGAGCTGTTTGACAATGTGGCCTTGAAGGTGCGGCTAAATGAAAACCCGCGACGCAATATATGTCGCGCGTGGAGATATATTGAAGGCACACCTGATTGGGCAACGCAAGCTCCGGCGACGATGATCGCCTTCCAGCAAACATGCGGAAGGCTGTCGAGTTTGGGATGTCAGGACTGGATACCGAAACACGACCCCTCCCGTGGGTTGACTGCGAGATTTAAGGACCTCGGTTTATGCTTCTGACACGTTTGCAGCTCAAATGCGCACTGGTGATACCCATAGACGGAATATATGAAAGCAAGATTGAGAAGGAAACCGAGATAGGAGATTAGAAGAGGATAAGTATGGTGAAGACATGGTACAGGACGTACATATTTTGCAGGAAAATGTTCTGAAACGGCCGTGGAGAGTAAACGGGGAGCAACGCACCTTACCATTCCAGCTGGATTTCTGATTATAGCCTCAGACCCAGGAGTCTCCGACACTTTATAGCGGGGCGGAATACCGTAGCTCGATCTTCTGGAAGGACCTTCGCTGCAGCCGACAGCCTGGGACAAGTGCGAACCCTTGGCAAAATCTTCAGATGTCAAAGTGGTATCAAACCTTCTCACGTACCAATTCCATATTGTGACCTCCTTTCAAAAACCTCGTATAGTGACCCACTAATTTTCTGTGCCCTATAGTGTGCTCATTCGGATCAACACGTGTATGGAGGGGATTTTAATGGTCGAAACGGCCCAAAAGTTGGCATGCGGGGAAATCGAGACATCAAAGCCTCTGACATGCTCATTGGTGCGCATAGAAAGCCATAAGCAAGGAAAAGAAGCTGGGACGAAGAGTCACTGTGTCGTCGAAGTGGCTGCAGCGTTGGCGTGGACGTTTTCCCTATCTAGGACCGCGTTGTCGGCACCGCGCCGAGCCGACTTATTCCGATCGACGCAAGTAATGCTGCGTGTTCCAAGAGTATTTTTTGTGTGACGGTGCTGAAAGGCGTTAGGGAGGTAGGAAAGAGTAGGAGGCAGAATGAATCTAAGGGCTGAGCCTGAATTGGACTGTGCCAAGGCGTTAAGGTCCGTGCATGACTCCCGTCCACCAGCACATCTTTGAACGATCCGTCCGAAGTCACCTCCTTCACGTCCTACCATCCCGTCATCCCGTCATCCCGTCATTTCAACCTGAACGGCGCGTCAAGTGTTGTAAAAGATTTTATGGCCCAATGCCCGCTCACGCGAGGGCGAAGGCCATATCCGATGGCTTGCCCAATTCCGGCGAACACCTGGCCTTGAGCCAACCAAGTGCATCGAATTTCATCTATTTTTCGGCCCTCGGACCCCTGCCCATCTCGCCAACGGCTCTCGACCGCGATGTCCATATTGGATCACGTCCACTCCCCGGTTTAGCGATGCACACAACATGCACACAACGTGCAGTGCCTATCTCTCCTTCGCAGAATCCGGGTTCGTCGCCGAGGCACGTGCGATAATGCCCACGGGGGACCTCAAGTTATCCTCCTTTGGGATCACGACCTCAACAGCCTAACAGCGGTAGCGGAAGAATTCAGAATCTTGCCGGCCTTCTTCAAGGATTTCGATCACGAGAGCCCGACTATAGATACTTGAGAATTTCCGTCCGCACGCCATGTCGATATCGAAAGCTCTTGCCCGCCTCGTGCGTTATCAGTTACTCGGAATGATTGCTACTGTAGTCTTTCTTCTGTATTTTGCGAACGGGATTCTCGGCACGCCCTTACAGTAAGTTCATGCAGCCCCATGCGGAATGCTTAGAAGATTACGGGCTAATACGTATCAGTCGCCGGGCTGCCGATGGACTAAACACTCGTGCTGTAGCTGCTGGAAAGACATACTTCGGAAGCGCAACTGACAATGGGGAGCTGAGCAACTCGGAGTACCTAGCAGGTCTCAGCAATACGGCCGACTTTGGACAGATCACCCCTGGCAACTCCATGAAGGTAAGCAAGGGAACGTGGAGTGACACTACGCTTTCTCACAGTCATGTAGTGGGATACCATAGAACCATCTAGGGGTAGTTTCAACTTTGCGGGGGGTGATCAGATTGCTTCGCTAGCTGAGAAGAATGGGCAACTCCTCCGATGCCACACGCTGGTATGGCACAGCCAGCTACCGTCGTGGGGTATGTATGTGGGGACTTTGTATTAGACATCCAGCTGACCTTTCCGAGTCCAAAATGGCAACTTCAACAACGCGACCTTGATCGATATCATGAAGAACCACATCACTAAGGAAGTCACCCACTACAAGGGCAAATGTCTGCACTGGGACGTAGTCAATGAAGGTAAGTCGCCACTACTGTTGCCACCCGAGCGAGCATGCACTCACGAAACCCAGCGCTTAACGAAGACGGCACCTACCGCAGCAGCCCTTTCTACAACACCATTGGCGAATCCTTCATCCCCATCGCCTTCGCCACCGCAGCAGCCGCCGATCCAGCTGCCAAACTTTACTACAACGACTACAACATCGATACAGCCGGCCAAAAGTCAACGGGGGCTCAAAGGATTGTCAAGCTAATCCAATCCTACGGCGCCAGAATCGACGGCGTAGGCATGCAAGCCCATCTCATTGTTGGCCAATCCCCTTCTGTGAATGCATGGACCCAGAACATGAACGCCTTCGTGGACCTCGGTGTTGAAGTCGCCCTCACAGAACTCGACATTCGCACGAACACGCCCGCCACGTCTTCTGCGCTGGCCCAACAAGCCAAGGACTACGGAAACGCGGTTGCGGGGTGCAAAGCTGTGGCCAAGTGTGTCGGCATCACGATTTGGGATTACACGGACAAGTACTCCTGGGTTCCCAGCACGTTCAGTGGGCAAGGCGCCGCGCTACCGTGGGATGAAAATCTGAAGAAGAAGCCAGCGGTTTACGACGCTATCCTGAATGGCTGGGGCTCGTGTCCAGATGGAGTGGATTGCACGCCAACCACGAGTCAGCCCAGTACGCCGAGCCCAACATCGACAGGGAAGGCGCTTCAATGGCAACAATGTGGTGGGAATGGATGGACTGGGCCGACGGAGTGTGAGAATGGGGCGACCTGTACGTGGTATAACGATTGGTACTCTCAGTGCATTCCGAAGGCAGATTGATTCAAAGGGTAAGAGTGGCTCTGCGAGTAGACAAGGGTAATCTATTAGCATCATAATCATGCTCATTGGTATCAATTCGGCCACATGGAAATTACGAGCAAGACAACAATGGAGGACTCATTCATTTGCGAGCGTAACTATAGACTCTGATCCTTCTCCGCCGTAGGCGCGCTTCAGTGTAACTATGTAGACCTAGGTAGAGGGCTGGTGACGGAGTATTGGAGGAGAGCACACAAGCCAAGGGATCTGCCCAATCGCGTGGCAGTAGGTGCTGACTGGGGAAGCTGCAGTCGGTGAAAAGCGAGCAGAAGTCCAATACAAAGAGAAATGTACCCTTCAATCCAAGACTTCTTCGAAGATTTATTGTCGAGTAGATGGTCGGCTTTTCGCACTCGCTCCCACAAGATCCTCCGGTCGAAGCCCCATCCGGAGCCGAACCTAAACAAATTAGCACTCCTTATGTACTATCTCTTCTGGACTTGGCTCACCGCTGCGCCTCCAGCTCACTGGAAGTGCCCCTCGGGCAAGGTCAACTTATCCTCTCCCTGGCGCAGCCAGTCCACAATCTCCTGGGATAGCCCAAGGCTGACCCCACGAACCCGCAGATCGTCGTCTTGCACCAGCGAGTGCCGACGCCCAAGCGGGGTGCGCTCGAAGCGCTCCGGGCCTGCGATGCCGACCGCCCACGTGATGTTGAGTGTCACCATGCTGTCGCCGTTGTTGAACTCGGCGGGGGGCGACATGAGGAGGGTGACGATCTCGGTGAGGGAACGGTCTGGGGGTGGTGGCGCGGCGAGGTCTGGGGCGTAGAGGCCGGGTGCTGGGAGTCGGAACGCGGATGAGGATGGGGTCTACGGTATAGGCGTTAGTAGGAAGGCAGGAGGAGAGGGGAGACGAGGTACCTACGGCGACGGTAGCTTAGCCGGAGTGAGCCGCGTCGACCGTGCTAATGTTGTTGTTGTCGTTGTTGTTGTTGTTGGAGGCCAACATTGTGGTGGTGGTGGTTGTGGTGGGTGGCGGGTAGTCGTAGGGTACGAGGTACGGGTGGGTGCTGATAGGAGTGTGAATTGCGAGCTTACAGAGAGTAGAATATTGGCTTCTTATATAGTAGGAGGAAACGAAGAGAGCGAGACAAGGTAGGCGGAGGAGAAAATGGGTGAAGAGAAAAGATTGCGTCAGTGCGCATGGGAGCCTCCTTGAGACCCTGATCGAAGCCTGTTTCAATACTATTGTCTCATCGACAAGAGGCAAAGCATCACCGGCGTTCGCTGACCTCTCTGGCAAGGCTCTGTCATTGTGCAGTTGTTCGGTACGCCGGTCGTAGCCGCAATGTCATCAACCACATGGAATAGGAAGTCGCGATGCTTGCCTAAAGGAAAATTAGATACCATGCAAGCAGGTGCTCCTAGGCTTCGACTAACGGTAAAATTCGTAAACATGCGTATCTCCCCATAGAAGGCACAGACAACGCGCCAGAGTTCAGCTACAGACTGTTTCTCAACGCCAATAAGACCTCGGGCGCATGTCCTAGATTTCTCATAGATGACCTCAAGGCTAGCCTCTCTGAACTTGGTGCCTGATAAATGTGCCTCGATGCCGTCTACGAGCAAATAGCAACACTATAACTTCCGTGACAAATCCTTGCACCAGCAACAGGAGCCATATCTTCCGTGAAGCCTTGTTTGCCTGACCAGTTTCGTGTACCCAAGCGAGAGTCTCGCAAACGAACCCATTCGACTGCAATTTGGTATATATTTTCACTTGTTGGTAGCTCTTTCGCCTTCGGGCACCCAGCAGGTACGTCAAGCTCCCCTTGTCCCCTTCAAACTGCGCAAGCATTACATTTGGAACCAACCTAGTGGGTCTCACCCACTATTCAAAAAAAAATTTTGGGGGATTTTTCCGAGCGTCTTTTTGTCATTCAGCTCCTGCATTTAAATAGCTTGTGGGAGTGTGGGCTGCTTTGTTGCTCTTCTAAGGGTTGCTATCGGTGATGGAGATTCACTGTGCTAGCTGCACGGATGCGGAGGGTCGCAGCTCTCTACAATTATGTAGAAAATGTACCTAAGCTTCTGGGGCTTACAGGGAAGCTCGCCAACTCACTTAGGTGCGGCCAGTGCTCGTCATATTGCAGAATTAGATCAATGGAGGGAATCTGTTCCTTTCATGTGAATAACGCGCGATGAAATAATTCGCACACCCTGATGTCATGAATTGGCACGTGCGCTGGGGATTAAAGCAATGGGCACAGATCCCCGCAGCGTATTTGCATCGGCATCGGGGTAGATAGGATGGAGGATGGCTTTCAAATTTGTGCGGTAGAAGGGCATTACATGACTATATTACTTATGATGTATTTGGAATAAGACCGGCATTGATCTAACTGTTCGTATTTACGATATCTCCGCGCATGATACTAAAGGTCCAGGTGAAAACACACTGGAGACAAGCGGGCAGTAAGCTTCATAGTTCATTGGACTGCCACTAGTTGGTACGCTGGGGTAGCCACAGCGACAATCTCTTATTGACCTATTCCAAACTCGCTCTGGCGGAACTAACTCGAGGATTGACCGATGCACGAAGACCAGAGTTGTGTTGAGTTTGCAAGGCGCAGCCATGGGATTTGGCATATCGGACACTCCTGATATGATGAGTTTACTCGAACGTCTAATCAGTGTGAGTTGCTTACCTCTCGACCGGTGAAATTCCGCATTCGTTAAAGAAGGTGGTCCTGGAGCAAACCCGATCGAGGAGCGTCTTCAAAGCCATCTAAAAAGAATAGTTAGATAAAGCTATGAAGAAAAGAAGGAACGTTACTTGCCTAGTCTAACTTGTTCAGGATGTTTCGTAGCATGATGGTGGTACGGACATCCGTGCCGTCGAGGATGCCCTCACTCTCGAACGCAGCGCCGCCAGAGCCTGTCGGGGTCAGCTACCAATTCATTGTCGGATTGTGATGCGAGAGTTCACTTGGGTAGAGCGTTGTATTCGCCTTGCTCCATTTGTCGGAGATTCCGCTGGGGCTCCGAAAGGTGCCCAGATTCGCTGGTCGGTGCGGGACGGGCTTCGGCGCCCCCACAACGGGAGACCCTAGCCCCGCATGAGGCGCTCGCCTCTCTTTCTGTTCATAATCAGCTAAGCACTTTGAGTACGAGAACGCAAAACTGACAGCCAGAATTGGTTTCTTGGGCGGCCGCTTCGCTGCTCGGTGCGGGACGAGCTTTGGGGCCTCCCCACTGGGAGACCCCCGTGTGAGGCAACCGCCTCATGCCTTCCTCACTATCAGTCCAATACTCAATCTCCGGAAACGTGGTACTTACCATGCTGACGAAAGATAAGCTGCTAGTAGGCGTAGTCGTCGTTCCGGTCGGCGGTTTGGGAGGGCGTGGTGAGGAAAGGAAAGGAGGAGAGGCGAGAGAAGGTGAGAAGTTTATATCTGGAGGACGAGCTCTTGGCACGGAACCGTAGGCCGAGAGTGGCAGAAAGTGGAGCAATTTGAGGTGAGGCAGGAGCGATTTTGTTGCTGCTGTGGTTGCCCACTCCGTGCGTGTGCGCTCGATGCCAAGACCTGGTTCACTCCGGACATCGCCGTGCGTGATTCCGCCGTGATTGAGGAGAAAAGCCTTTACTAGATGGATAAATGAGCCCAAGCAAAAATTTATGACTGTATTCAGGGTCAGAATCTCTTGAAGTGGCTCCTCCGTCTGGTGAACCTTGCTGAACCTTGCTGCAACCACAGGCATTGCATGCTCAGGACTATTTGGGTCCTTACCTCGATCTCAATGCAACAGTCTCGAAGAATAGAATAAACTACGCTGAGCGGGGAGATAAGCCCATCTTTAGGTTCATCTTCTCGGTGAGCGCATCTCCAATCAAGAGCCCTCGACTCCACTCATTACTTTATTCATGCTGCAGGAACCTCCATTGAAACAAGGTTAAGCGTACGACTCGGTGTACTTGGACATATTGCCTGCCGTAGAAGCCATACTAACGCGAACGTGAGGAGAATCGAAGCAATTGGGGAACACTCATGATAAACTGAGTTTCCATCGCCCAGCCTTGTGAACTTACCCCATAAGGCAGGAACCCTGCACGCCGTCGAAAGCAGCACTTTACCATGGTTCACTCTGCGACGCCATCTGCAACGCCCCTGGCACCGACCATACTTGACGTGCCTGAGAATTAGGTCCCCACATCAATCATAGCATATGTGGGTGTATGTGAGATGATCAATAGATGCAGAGAGACATCAGTAACGGTCCATTCGGATTACTCGAACAGGAAAAAGAAATATTTTGCAGCTATACAAACGTAGGATGGATTATGCTTTTCACATCTGAAGACACATGTCGATACTTCGAGGCACATGTCGACATATGAAGAAGGGCTAGTGCAGCTCGCCGGAAGGAGTGGTGGAAAGGAAACAAAGTATTCTAGCATTTCATGACACGAAATCGAAGCTGGTATAAGCGAATGTGGCTGGGTCGCAAGTGGAAAAGGAATTTTGTACAAGTGGTGTGAATTTCAAAAGATCTCCAATCTGGGTGTGGGTCTTGCTCCTCCTCCGCCCTTTCATCCGATGCGCCTTTTTGGTTTTGGATTCATCATTTGATTAACCTCAATTGTCTCGTATAGCGTCGAAACGGGTTGCCCATCGGCGGTCAATTTCCTCACGCTGGGCCCATCTGGCCTACTCTCCCGGTTACGGTTCGTCAAGTCGTTGCGCATGACCTCCCGTCGTGCAACCATGCCTCGAGAGTGCATGCTGAGCAACGCACCTTGTTGCAGGGTGTGCTCATCGACAGCAGCAGTTCTCGCAGAGCGATAAGGGCCCGTGAGTTCGCGGAGCACAGTAGCTCGAGTCTTTGGAACGGGGAGGTCGTCGATGCTAGCAGAAGGCGCAGAGCTGCCCCGAATGGAACGGTCTGAGGTTGCCATGTCCATGTAGTGAGTGGATCCCACGTGGGTCAAAGCCGACCTGTGGGGTCTTGAAGGGGAGGACACTGAGGACGGCGAGGTAGCTGCGACGCGACGGGGCTCGATACTGTGGTACGGTTTGAGATACTGGAGGCCCGATAGGTCCACGGAGGACTGGCGATGAAGGGCCGGCGCGACGGGATACATGGGCACTTGCGTGGGAGCATAGTAGATCGAATTGGGCCTCATCTGATTGCCGAGTGCATCCTGTGGTCGCAGCACTATGTTGTTCTGACTATGCGCATACATAGGAACAGAGTTGGCGTAGCCAGTCGCATATATCTCACTCTGAGCTCTCAAGGTGGCGTTGTACAGCCCCATGGCACTCGCTGCACGGGGTGCAAGCAAAGGTGCCGCGGAATCATGAGTAACTGAGTACGACATTTCATGTGAGCCGAACGACGGTGTTGGCGGCTTGGACGGCGAGGGGGAGTGGGCTTTGTGAGATAGGTGTGACTTTTGACGCGTGTTCTTCGATAGCAGCGCCATGTTTTGCTCCGTCAGAGGGGCGGAGGACCTTGCAGTCACAACTTCCTCTGGTACTTGATCCAGGGGATTTTGGGATGCCCTACAGTAGTGAGTTGGTGGAGGCTGTACAGGAGATTTCGTGTGTTGATGTTGCGCGTCCTGGTCGGCCCCAATCTGTTTGTCGTTTTCCTCAAGCTTGGAGGACATGGGTGAGGTGCAGTCGGTGGAGTCGGTGGTGCCAGAGTCATTGCTACCGTTCCTGGAGCTTGGTGGAGTTTGGCCTTGTTGAAAGGAGGCTAGAGTAACGACAGAAGGAGCGGGGCACAAAGAGCTTGAAATGGTTGGTGGGCGAATACTGAGTTGGGAGAGTGGCCTGGGAGGCAGATCGTGTTCGATTCTTGGGGGCATTGGTATTATGCTAGCCTGTAGTGTCCTACCTCCACTAAAGCTCTGAGTCTGCTCGAGGTGTGTCGGATCCCCATAGGCCCCATGTGGGTTTCTCGTTGTGTAGTGCACCTCAGCATCCTCGGGTATGGATGTTGACATCAACGCCGGGCTGCTTCTAGTGCGCGTCTGCGGATATCGCTGATATTCTTGCTCCTTCTGTTGCCTCTTCCGAATCTTTCCCACAGTGTCCACAATGGCCTGGCCAATGCGCTCCTCTGCATCCGGAGGAGGAGCAGTGTCCATTTTCTTTTGATCATGGTGAATTGTAGCGGATCCTCGGTTGTATGGGCAAAGCCGCTTCAACCGATCTTCGTTTAGGCTGTGAAACTTGCGACCGTCGCCATGCCAGGACGCGCAAGTCTCTAGCAGCCATTGAGGATATTCTTTGGCGATCCCAAACGGTTTGTAGGTGAGGACTTTGTAGAGGAAGTACCGGACTTCATGCTCGGTGGCGTCCCTGCCGGGAAGGTCTGTGGGAAGGGTATGATGTATGGCTTTTCGGACGCCATTGTAATCCGTAGGAGGATGGAACACATCGGGTTCGTCGTTGTTGGGGGCGTGCAAAGACTTCGATTTGGAGAAACGATCGGCCCACTTGTCCGCTATGGACCTGCCGAGTTTGGACCATGACATAATGAAGTTTTATCGTACGTAGAGCAGTCTTTGTAACTATTATCACGTCAGCTCGAGCTGCAGTGGCTTGAACGCTGCTAGAGGGCTTGGCCTCATGGAAGACAGGTGGAGCCTCATACCTGGAAATTGGTAAACGACAGTGTATTGAGGGAAAGAAACCAGTGGATAACGAGAACGCCTATTCCAGGACATCCGATGGTCCGCAAAAGATGTGTTGATGAGCCATGTGTTGTTGGCTGGTAAAAGGGAGTCGAAGGACAGATTTTTTATCCTTGGCTGCCGGGACGTCGAAGCTCGATGATGTGAGGGGTTCTCCAAAGCTCATCCAAAGTTCGGCAAGATTGCCGGAGAAGACTTGCGTTGTTTGGGTGCTCTGAGGCGTTCATTGGCCTGACCTGGACTGATGATGAGGGGAGCGACTTCATCGTACGGTACCGAGATAACCGTTGAAAAGTTGCAGCCCGGCGCTTCCCTCGATCGCAGAAGCCGAGCGCACTCGTGGACGTATTATTGGCACTTTCGTTCCGTGGGAGTCGTTCATCGGATCAAATGCTGTGAACTGATCACAGGTCCGCGACAGTGGCGTTGACAGGGGAGTGGCTACGTTGGGACCCACGCCGAAGCAGTATCTGCATCGACTGCTGCATACCAGATATATTGTGACATCGAGAGTACGCTTTAAAACCCTTTGCGCTCCTTGCTAATGTTGAGGATCCGGCTGCAGGGAGATGACTCTGCCCTCGTCGATCTAACCCGACAGCACCGCATCTAAGCCGTTTCACGGGCTGCCAGCCGGACGGGTCATCGTCTCAGAACTTGTACGCCTCCGCACTGACTCCTCATCACCTGGAGTTCCATGTTGTATCCTGTCTCTTCCGTTTCCTTTGTGTACACCCAAAGAGCACCCGAGTTGTCGTCGCCGTGCTTGTGGTATTGCGGCAGGTTTGTGTCTAGCTAGGAGAACGATCGCGTCGGGGGTTCGGATGCGCGTCGGTATGAGACGGAGAGGGATGGGATGGGGCAGCGTGTATTGTTGGGAAGTTATGAGCGAAGCCGCAGTCGGTAGGTGCTGGTTGCGATCGATTGTACGGTACATGCTGCCCAGATAAGCCTTTATGCAGCTAATAGGACAAATGCACCCCCACCCAGGATTCGACAGCAGCCGCGTGGAGACATGGGGTGTGTATACTGCGCTCTTGAGGCCCGTTTCACTGCTTCTCGTGCCGCGTTTCGATGTGGTGGTGGTGCACGCCGGAAAGCACGCATGAAGATATCCCAAGCTTCCCAGGGAAAGCTATGGCAGACCTTATCCAGGTATCATCCCATAGCACAGTCCGCTCGAATCGATACGAATGGAGGAAGGGCCCTGACCGCTGTAACCGTCTCAGCGGACAGGGTGCGTAGCGCGCAGACCGCTGGCGGTGCTCACTGGAGGACATTGACGCACGGCGTCGATCGGAACGCTCATTGTTTGAGCCATGGTTACGGGCAAGATGTTCGTGAGAAAGCCTGCACGTGGGAGCGCGTCGAAGCGTCCCATCTCCTCTGCGGGGATGCTTTGCCAAAACGTCCCTAGCGCAAGAGCTTCCAACCACCCTAGGGCTGTTCGTTCCGACAGCCATCCCATAGTCCCCCAGAGACTGTGCCATCAACCTTCCAATCCAACTTCCCTCCGCCAAATCTCACCATGCACGACTGCACAATTGCAGGAAAGCCGCGTCGCGAGCGTTACAAGTCTCTTCAACAGCTTCCCGCAGAGCGCCATCTACTTGGCGGGCACGCCGCAGAGAACACACCCAAGTCCCTTACCCGACCAGTGTCGTTGGACCTCGTGGGGAGGCATGGAAGCACGCTGGAACATTCATCGGAGCAGCTTGGTATGGCGAAGACAGGATTGAATGATTCGTATGCCTCGGGGAGCAGCCATCTATCCGCATACACGTCCATGACGACTTTCCACCGTCCCCTAATTCCCCCCAGAATATAAAACAATCTAGCTACAAGCTGGAAGAGCCCCTTTGCTGGTCGCCTTCTTCGCCAGCGCCACCTCCGCCGCCCTTCTCCTCGTAAGCCCTGGCAGCGTCTCCCCACCGGCCTTGTTCCATTTCGGCAGCTCCTCCTGGATGACCTTCATCTCATTCTCCCCAGCATTCAAGCGCTTGATCAACGTGGACGACTTGACGTTCCCATTGCCGACGTTGAACGCCCACGACACGAGCGCGCCGTATTGGTTCTCATTGAGCACAACCGAAGACGCGGTATCGAGGGTGATGGCTTGCTGGGGGGACTAAGTTTCAATCAGCGAGGGAAAGTCAGAGGAGAGTGAGGGTACCGGCCTTGAGATCGCTCATCAAAAGCTTCGTGGCGGTCGATTCCGTGAGAGGGAAATCGTACGGGACCTCCGCGCAGCCTTTCGATTGGCATAAATGGCCATACCCAACGGTCGGAAGACCAATTGGATCGGGCGCAGGCTTGGAGACGAATCCCTCGAATTCTTTGATCAAAGCGACAGTTGCCGCATTGACATTCGGGCCGGTGCAAGCACGAGCTTCGATCGGAGAGGATAGCGTGGAGGGGAGCAGCGCGAGGCCGAAGAGGATAATCTGACTGTACATTTTGCTGGACTGAGAGTGCGGAAGAAGTTAAGTAGACAGGTAAGTTTGTTGCTTTACTTTCTCCCTGTCGGTGCTCCTCTTGGAGGTCGTTCTCGCCGTCCTTTATACTCCCCAACCATCGTACATTTCATCAAACTTCATCTACCACAACCGTATTTCGCATTCCAAGCTGCACCATCACACCATCATTACCATCCATTTTCTGCACTGTTTTACGTTCTTCTTATCCCAAAGGAGCAGGTCCCTCCCTCCGATCACCAGCTCAAAGCCCGACCCGCTACAGGCTACAGGGTACAAGTCCGTCCAATTTCCAGCTGGTCGCCACGAGCGACGTCAAGGCCGCGGCTGAGGCTCTCGATTCGCGCAGCCACTCACATCACTACATTGCACAAGACTGCGGCGCAGGGCGAAAATCATCGTATTCGACGGACTTTGCAAGACGCGAGATGAGGAGAGGAGGGGAGCGTCCTCGTGTTGGATGTTTCGAATCCCGGGGTCGCCCTCGCGATCTACGGGATCGACAGGGAAGGACGCAGTAGGCTGCAGCGTGTGGACAAGGATGCGCGAGCCGCATGTAACGTGATGGCATCAAACAACGTGGATGGACAGAGCATCTCAGTATTTCGCATTTGCGTCTACATTATGGCCGCGGGCAAGGGGAAGGCAGCGCGCACGATAATCCGCCCCCAAATCGCCCCAGCGGCCAGACTTTCCTCACCCCAGTCACCCATCTCCCCTCAACACAAAAGGCCAAATTCTCACCGCCTAAGCAATCCCCCTCATCCCCACCACAATGTTCCCAAACTTCTCCTTCCTGCACCAAAATGTCTTGCGAATTTTCCCCTGAAACCCATCTTTCCTCACCTTCCTGCTCTCCTCGTCCTCTCCACACAACCACTGGTAGTACGCGACGGGCAATCCCGCCTGCAATCCCCACCTCCTGACCTTGCTGTCCATGCGCAGAACCGCCCGTCCCACATCCGGGTTATAGACGAAATGGGCTTCGGAGAGCGTGGCTTGCGCCCATTCGAGCTGTACGCGGACGAGGTTTGAGCAATTGCTTGGCGGCGGACCAAGAAGTCGCTCGACGAGGGTGTCGATGGAGGGGTAGGCGTTGGGGGAGGTGATGTCATGGCCAGGTGGTGCGCGGTCGAGGTCTGGGGTGCCTTGGTTGTTGTAGGTGCGCGCGACGAGGGCTATTATCGATGTTACTTCAAATACATGCATAATTCATATATGTAACGTACCTGATGATTCGTTTTGTGAGGTCATGGTGTGTGTCGTGAGTTTGTTGCTGGACGTTGGCCATGGTGGTGGTTTGGGTTGAGAAAGCGTTGGTAAGAACTTTCACGGTGAATGAATAGAGCTTTCTGGAATCTGTAGTGAGCGCAAGTCTCTCATTCAGCGAAGTGAAGGTAGGTCTGCTCGATCAAAGCATTGGTTGAAAGTACAATTGGATACAACCATTGAATATCCAGAGTCATTTGCGGCCGTCGCTCAATGTACATAGAGTCCTCATGGAAATACGTTACGCTAGGGGAAGGTATTCGTGGAGTGAAGCCAGTGGGAGTGATAACAAGCCAACGAAAGAACATGGAGAGGCGCTGTACTTGGGAGAAGAGAGTAGAGTCATCATACCGATCCCTAGTCTGCATGGAAACAAACGAAAGCCGGGCCAAGCCAGCAAATCAACGGAAAAGAATGAGATGATTGAGGGCTTCGACAGACTTGTGCCTCGTAGATTTTAGGGATCGGATTAGAGGATAGTGTGGAGCTTCACCAGTTCGCCGGCGCACACATCCAGCTATGCTTCGCATTGCAAGGCCCCCTCGACTTCGGTGGCTTCGTCACTGTAGGCACAGGAGCCGTCTCAGTCGCGGTCATAGTAGCGACAGGAGGCAGCGTGCAAGGCGGAGCAGAGTACACCTTGGGCGTACACATATCGTGACATCTGTAGCATTATCAACACCCACATTCCAAACCGACAACAGCGGCAAGAAGAGATGTACATACCCTCCATACATGAACGTCTGATTTCCACATGTAGTCAGGTAGTCGATACAGATGGTCATTGGCTGGCAATCCCCCGTCGGCATAGCTGTGGGCACTGCTTCAACGAAAGCGGCGGCAGTGGTTGTAATGGGCAGCGAAGTTGCATTGCAAAGAGGTGCCGTGAAGGTCGGAGCTTGGCTTCCTGGGAGAGCACAGTCGTCCCAGCATCTGTATTGTGTCAGTGGTGTACTCGTTTGGGGAAGGGTGCAGACTTTACCCTCCATAAGGCATACTGCACTCGTTCATAGCAGAGTAGCACTTCTCCTGTGGGCAGTCCCTTTTTGCTGGCCCTGCAAGGCCGAAGACAATGAGGCAACCCAGCAATACAGTAGCAGTCTTCATCCTAAAGTCGACGGCGTGCTTGTCGATGGTAATGAGTTGGTGGCGTGATGAGGGTTCGAAATCCGCGACGATTGACACCAACTGTTGCTATAAGAAGCACTTGTGTTGCTGATCGATGGGGCAACGAAACAATTGATGTTGGCGAAGGTTTCGATACCGAATACACAGATGTTCAGATCCTGAGATGAGTTGATTTTCCACACTCACCCAGCAGACCCGCTCACTTAAATAGGAGCAGGGTGCTGCAGATCCCGAGAACAAGGCCCGTCAGTCGTTGCGCAGAAAATCGCGAGATCATCAATTGCAGGTCTGGAGACGAGGTCTGAAGTACACAGCAGCGACCCTCAGAGATTTATCGGGAATTTGGACGGCTGCTGCTCTGTCAACGGCAGCTGATTTCTAACGCAGCATTCGGATTCGATCGATCCGCTACTCGTCGCGGGAAGGATAGACGGAGGAGAACGAATGGTAGGAGCGGTGAGCGGAGGGACGAGTACGTGTGCTGCTGTCAGGCCAAACATATCGTATTCTGACAGTGTCTACCGTGGGATCTGAGTCACATTCCACAGTTTGGACCGTAGGCGAAATGAGGAGGGCATGACCATAAGGATACAGTAATTGGCAAGCTCATTCCGTAGATGACTGTGGCGTTTGGTCGTATGTAAGGTAACCTGTCTGAGAAAAACCTACATAGGGGAGATGCCTTCAAGGTCGTTGCTGTGCGACGCCGAGTAGTATCGAGATGGCGCTATCGGCCACAGCCCGCAAGACGCTAATTTTGAATTTGTCTCTGATCATCCCACACCACGGAGATGTGGGAGTCCCACAGTCTTGCTCCACCCTCGCTGCTCACGCCTTCGAATGACATTATTTAGGCCAGACCCCGTATAAAACGCCGCAGTTGTCGGCTGGACATTAATCCTTATGCAAGATCCCGCGATCCAGGGACAAATTTTCGAGCCCACAGCGAAGACTGGGAAGGTTACGTGTCCGCAAGGGGTCGACTATCGTGTTCCGGGGGGCGCTTCATTTGGGAGTCTTGGCAACTAGCGTCTCCTTATTAATATGAATTTAAGGAAGTATTGCTTCGAAGGCAACCTCACTGAGACTCCTATGAGCATGAGTGGTAACCTGAAATGGCTCGGTGGAACCACGCGCGCGCGAAGTATCCTCATACAACTCGAGCTATCGTCTGACACACAGCGATGACCAGCTGCGAAGACTAAACGCTGGGGTTCAAGTGCGACTACAGAAGCGGACTAAGAAACGCATGGTTCCGGTTATCAACTTGCAAACACTTCATTGATTGTCGCTCGATGATAGAAGAGCTCTCGAAAAGAATCACGCGTTCTGAGGCTTCGGCCTGCTGTACCAACTTTCATGCGTGTAGTCCTTCTTCGGTCCGGAGACATTATACGTGATGCCGAACATCTCCAACCCAGCCCCTCTAAACCTGAACTCGCAATTGCTCTTGTACGTATCCGGACTGCACCAATGATCCCCTTTTGCCAACCACCCGTGGTATGTATCGGCCGGCGCATAGAAAACCCAGGTATTGAACAGATTCGCCACTGTGAGGCCATCCTCATCCGCGAACCATGCAGTGATCTTGTCCTTGGCCTCGTCGTAGCGGTAGATGTAGCGTCGCGTTGCCGGGAACGACAAGCCATTGTCCATTGTAAGCTTCCCTTCTTCGATGTAGAGGTATTCGCCCGTGTAGGACGGCGCTGTCGGTGAACGAGGGTGGAAATGCGCCGTGCCTTTGAATGTGCCACCAGGCATTGACACATGGCGTGAGTCAATCTTGCGCTGGAGCGTCCAGTTGCCTTGCATTGCTCGAAAAGCAGCAGCTGCAACGAATCGGGCTTTCTCCTCGGACTCTTGTAGAACGATCGCCACTTCTTGAACGACGCTCGATCCCGCAGCGTCCGTGTCTGGGCCTCGATATCGGGCCGGGAAGACAGGTCCCTTCTGATCGCCAAGCAGCGCATCGTCCCGCATCACACCAGTAAGGCGCGAGAACTCTTCCACGATGCCGACATAGTCTGCCATCCAGGGGTTCGGAACAGCTGGATTGCGATTTTTGAGTGCTTGGCGGATGGCGAGCGAATCCTTGACATCTAGGAGCTCTGGTGAGACGTTCGGACCAGAGTCGGAATCCCACGCTTGCGCAACCAAGCGGGCCTGCACTTCCATGACCGACCAATATGGCCCTTGATAGAAGCCTACGAATGCCATGCTTGGGATGGATGGGTTGAATATGGAACCGCGAGAGACGAGGATCGGGATGCGATTAGAAGTAGGATCGTAGTCGAGCGCTTGTTTGACGCGCTCGGATAGATACTCGAGATGGACTTGGTAGCCGGTAGCTTCTATGATGCCGGTGACACCATTTATGTGGGAATGCTCCTATCAAAGGTCAGCTCTGCAACGGCGCAACAGCCAGACGTCCTAATACAACGAGCCGACATTATGATTATGACGTACCTCGTTCAGGGCACTAACCCAAGGCCCTTCCGCTGGGCTCACATCGACTACACCGTCCAGCCAGCCTACAGCACCGGCACGACCTTGAATTGGCACGATCAAACCGCTTCTTACGAACTCACTGTATGTGTCTGTGACCCCGGTGTACGCGGGATAATCGGTATCACCAGGCTTATAGACCAAGTCTGAATACCCCAGTTCGCGCTGGTCCCCTCCAAGCAGAGATCGAATGAACTCGTGGCCCTTCTTCGCCTTATCGGGTGGCACTTGACCGAGTGATGCAGTGATAGGACCCTCAGCACCTCGGCGGCCGATATTATAGAGGATGAGATCAAGCGGGAGGAAATGCGGTGAGAGATTGAAGTCCTGAATAGCCGTGTTGTAAGGATCTTTTGGGATGTAGCGAGGAAGGCAATAGAAAGGTCGGTTGAAGACGTGGTATACTATGCTGTCTGCCCAGGCGGGCCTCTGTTTCCCCGGTGAGTATTTTGCGTTTGATATCTGGAAGGCGGCTGTTGCGGCCGCTTCCGAGCCACTAATGCCGCCGCCGATGACGACAATGCGTCCTGCTTTGTCGGAGAATGAGCCGACGTCCCGAAACCGTGAGGAGTGTACAACTTTGCCATGCGAGCCCTCCGCGCTAGGTACATGGTGTGCGGGACGATCGAAGAAGCCGCTAGCGACGATGAGGTGGTCGAAAGAGTCATGGTGTTCTTGCTGGGTCTGGGTATCGATGGACGTGACTTGCCAGGAGCTGGCCAGTTTGTCGCCTTCTAAGTCGACCGCAATGACGCGCCTGTTGCACTGAACGATGCCGGAATGCAGAAACTGCTGCGCATAGCTCTCGAGGTACCGACCCACCTGCCACGCTTCGGGAAACATGGAGGATTTAATCGCCTTCGTGCCGGTGGACGGATCTGAGAGCTCCACCGAGTCCCATGGCAGGTCAGGAAAGGCGACGGTGAAGCGGCTGAGGTTTGTCCGCATGCGAGGGCTGCACTTGTCACCCTGTTCCCCTGGTAGTGGCCTCCACATCCCACCCACTCTTTCCGCAGCCTCGAAGACTGTCACTCCGAACTTCTCGCCGCTCCCATGTTGCAAGAGCGTCTTTGCCGCAACGAGGCCGGCCGGGCCGCCTCCCACTACGAGAACTGACTTCATTGGGCAGGCCGAAAGAGAGCGAAAGCGCCCCAAACGAAACGAGGCCGGAATGGATGTCTCTGCAGTACGGGAATACAAAATCAATGTATAGGCGAAAGGGTTTGAATAGACACGGCGGAGGATTCTGTAGTCAGGTGATGCGATCAAGCACAGATATGGAGCGTTTCCGGCGGTACGGTGAGTTGAAGACTGGGTTTCCCGTAAGCAGCGATGCGGGGCACATGGGCTTCGTCTCTGACGAGTCTGTCGACTGTGTGGTAGTCTCAGAGGGCGGCAAGGGGGTTGAAAGAATCTGATTTCGTACGATTAGCATCGATTGAGGATGGCAAAACTCCAGATTGGCATTCTGTTGTCCATCGAGATGCCATGGGAAGCTCGAATGTCGCCATGGGCCTGTCAGGTTCGTCCGTCTCGCTAAGCAAGCCAATGAGTCGAGGCGGCGAGCCAACGATTTGCCTGACACCTGCTTCCAGGGACACGCAGTTGATGTGACGCTGATGATATGGATCCGGTTGTTAGCGTACGCTGGCTTGAGACTTAGGATCGTACGATAGACGGCTGGACTGAGTAATCGGAGAGACCGGGTAGCAATTGCGACCAGCAGACGCCAGACAGAAGGGCAACCGGCATGGGAGATGTAGGACGAACAGGGCTTCAAGACATGATGCCGGCGTTGATCAATGAGCCTTTCATGGTATCGTACTGTGTCTTGCCCGTCTGTGATACGTTCAGCAACACTTCGGCGGGATGCCAGCATGGTGAACATACTGAAATCAGATAGCGAATATGCCCAATGTCCGTGACATCTCGATGCTGCTCGAATTCCATCCTCGCAAAATGGCGCATATCTCGTCTTGTGCCCTCATCTTCGATGGCCGCCGTGCTCCTGAGTATGTCTCTCCACAGCGCCAGTGCGCGCTGTCGCTGGATGAAATGATCTAAGCTGAGTGTATTGCGTACCAGAAGGCGCGACGGCCGCCGTGCAATGGTGGCGTAGCTGTGCATTGAGAGTGCACTGAGACAATGGAGCATGAAGGCGAGCGCGTAGTGGTAGAATGCATGCACCTGGGGTGAGGCTCCACAGGGCTGCGAGCTCAGAGACGGATCTATGCTGACGTAATTGAGGCTCCTATTGCTGCCGCGTGCCCCTCTGTTTCTCTGTTTCTCGCGTCTCCCACCGACACCTTCCCCACTCACCCAACAACAACAGTCCTTCTCCACCTCTTGACCACGCCACGCTCGCCATGAGCCGCAAGCAGTTGGGCGAGATGGTCGGTGGAGACCGCTACTTTACGAGCAGAAAGCATACACACAACAATTGGAAGGCCCAGTTTCGGAGGAACACCGTGAATATGACTTCGGCCATTGCCAAAGCGAAAGCACAGAACGAGGCGCGGCGCAAGAAGAATCCCGTGATGGGCCCCGACGGTATGTACCTGCACGTTTATCCTTGCCTTCGCAGGCTGTGGCACATGGCAAGTGTCTACACCCCCGCTTCATTATCCTGTACCCCCCAGCCGCCTGCAGAGGGCTGGAAACCAGAAATCCATGCTCGGTACACTGACACGGCTCCAACAGCCCCTCGTCTCCAATGGGGCGGCCCGCGCCTCTCACCAGCGCAGCGCATCCTCGAGCACATCGACTCTCAGACGCTGGCCGACTGGTGGAATTCGTGGCCGCCGACCAACTTCGGAGACTGCGCCCTGGCTGTACACGCTGCGAACGACCTCCCCGCCGACGCGCTCGATGCGTGCTTCAAAATAATCGAGCACACGTCCAAGCAAGACTACAAGACATCCACCATCGGCTGGTCCGCCAACGACAAGCTCGAAGAGATGCGGGACAAGGACATGGTCTACGTGCTCCTCTGCGCAACCGACCCCGCCTGGACCTTCTGCGAGACGCTCGACACCAACATCGTGGGTTTCATCAGCTTCATGCTGACCAAGGACGACCCGCCGAACCAGAGTCAGGAAGTGCTCTATATATACGAGGTTCACGTCGCCGACGCTCTGCGTGGCATGAAGATCGGGTCGTGGCTGATCCAGATTGCGGAGGAGGCGGCTATGGCGGTGAATCTAAGCAAGACGATGCTTACCGTGTTCACGAAGAATACGGGCGCGGCGAGACTGTACGAGAGGTTGGGGTACACCCAGAGCGCAAGCAGTCCGAAGGGCAGGGACACGCGAGCGGGGCACATACCGGCGGATTACATGATCATGGAGAAGACGTGGAACCTCGGAGAGGGCAGCTTCATCAATGGAAAGAAAACGCCGTGCAAGCTGGACTCTACGCCGATGGAGGATGAGGACTGCGAAGGAGACAAGAAGGATGCGAAGGTCGAGGAGGAAGAGGGTTCCGATGACTCGTCTGTTTTGTCTACATCTTCTGAGGCGCCATCACCTATCTCTTCGTCCTCGAAGGAGGATTCTGATGATGATGATGACGACGACGACAATGTCGGAGGACAAGTACAGCATCCGCGAGAGGATTCGCCAATGTCTGATGATTACTGAAGCGGCATTGGCAGGTGCATGTGTATTTGCATGGTGTTAGGCGGCTTTGTTTCGGCGCGCTATACCCCGGCTAGGTCATGAAAATCCACAATGATTTCTCAAAACATCTTCTTGCATATGTGGCCAATCTACCTTGAGTCTACTTAAGATGCCGCTTTACGACCTCGTTCCTGCGAAGTCCTCGGTGCAGCAACCCTTTTCGGCGAGAGCCTTGTCCTCCCTACCGAACTAAAAGTTCACACTATCCAAAACCCCCTCCTTTCTTCGTTGTCTCCGCTTCTCGTATCCGAACATCTTGCGCCTGAATACGCCCTGGATCTTGTCCAGCATTTGCTCTAGCATCGAGGACATTTCTGCCTCGCTATCCGAATCAAGGGGAATCGATGTGCCAGGGTCCACATTTTCAACGTGTTTGATGGTGGATTTTGTGGGAGCTTCGAAGCATATCCGGTTTTCATGATTTCGGGGATCGGGGGTGAGGCTGTTAGATTGGAAGAGTGGGGGTTGGGCGAGGTTGGTGGTATCTTGTTGAATGCCGCTGAGTTGGCTTTGGTTCAGAATTGTATCTGGCTGAGACCAGACTCCGGGACGCAGTACGGGTGCTGGTTGAGCTCTCAAGCTAAGAGGGACATCGGTTGTCTCTGTGACTCGTTGATAAAGCGCACCGACTCTTCTGAGGGCATTGCACGGCGTCTGTAGCTGCGGTTGCTTTTGGCTAGGAGTCCGCGGCACCCCACGAGTCTCTTCAGGCCCAAAGTTCTTCTCTTCGTCTCCTTTGTCTATATTGCTCTCTTGCCCAGTGCCATCCACGATAGTGTCCTTAACCGAAGATGTCACCTTGGCCTCATGCACTACCACCTTTTCTTGGAATGAAACGTTCCTCGGCGTTCCTGATACTAGGCTTCTTCTTCTATCGTTAACGGTATTCGCCTTTTGCAGGCTACCAATTTGGCTTGGTAGAGGGGAGTGGGGAGAGGGCGGTAGGCTCCACTCTGGTGCCGCTCGATTGGTATGTTGCGGGGCATAGGGGACGGGAAATTTTGGCGCGAGTCGTGGAGGGCGCTTACGCGAGCATTTCCGAGTGAAGCAGTAGTCCTGCTCACTGGAGGGGCGTTCGGTCGACAGGAAACTAGAACGGGGACCTTCAGGGCGAGTCGGGCTTGTAGAACCTGGCTCGCTGTGGGGATCACTATTGCGGTGCCACAGCGAGGTAGAAGATTGCGAACTCTTCGCTGAGACCGCTCTTCTCTGCGCGGGAGGTCGTTTGTGGAGCTTTGCTGAGCCGGATACACTGCGTTGGAGGCCATAATAGCCGGGTTGCTACAGTATGAGAGTGGATTGGATTCCGTCTGGTTCGTTGCACTTACTTGAATCAACCCCTCCGGCCTTCTAGTATCATGTAGATGGGCCATTGCCGAACCCGCCGTCGTAGCTCTCCTCGAAAGACATGGCGCCTCCTCCGGACGCGACCCAAGACTCATCAGGCCCGCCCTACTGGCGCGACACCCCGTCGCCCATTACCGAAGGAAACGAATAGAAGAAGAGAATCGAATACGGGAAGAAGTGAGGGGAAATGAGATGCTATATGTAAGACTAGCTACGAAAATTATGCACGTATATCGCGGATCCCGAGGTGAAGGAGCCCCGCGATCGGTCCGCTATGTCTGGTACGTCTCCACCCACCCTGAATTCTGGGACAAATGCATCCAACCAACATGCTGCCCTCTCGAAAATTTCTGATAGCTGAAACTCTCCAAAGTGACCCCGCCTTATATTTGTGGGCTCTTTCCTGTGGCGCTGTCATTCGTTGGAACGTGATCATATATCAGTCTCGCCGTCTCTTACTCCATCTACCACATCCTTTGACCGTTAAAACAGCCCAACACCGTCGAAACGTCCTGATCACCGCTCGTACCAATAGCGTCGTCCACAGACAGAGTGCTGGTCCCGGATCTTTCGATTCCCATATCTCCTCTTGAAAACAAGATACACAAGCGCAAGCTATGACGAGGGCACACGCGCTTTGTCGCCACCACTTCTTATTCCATGGTGTCAAAGGCCAAATTGCAGAGAGAAATTCCTTGATTAGGGCCACTATGGAGTAGCCGCCTCTGGCCGTGACAGGTGGAATGATGGGTAATTCGGTGTCGGGGTTAAAAGCATCGGCGTAGGCAGATACCAGCCAGCGGCGTAGAGATGGATCGGAGCAGAAAGCTCGAATGCTGAGATGCGGCTTATTGGTGCAGCTGAGAGCGATTATTCTCCGTACCAGATCACCAGTGCGAATTTCCTCTTTGATGAGGAAAGTTAAGCTGAGATGGGTGGTAATTTCCGTCCTTGAAACCCCTTTTGCATCATCTGATAGCATCGCAAGCGCTTGGATGAACTGTGCGCTGAACCTATATAGAATATCAAAGATGAGCTGATCGGATGATACGAGATTGAAGTTGTTTTCTTGATCTCTTTCCGAAGCTGTTGACGTAGTAATAGCAAATGCCCGAATGGCCCCGTCCTTGGCGAATGCATGAGCCGCGCAATGCGTTCCTCCCTCGACCACTTGCACCAGTCGGTATGGCCGCGATTCCGATATTGGAAGCTCTTTGATTGCTTCGACCTTTGGATCATCGAGCGTTGAGTAGGATAGTAAGACCGACTCTTGCTCGTCGGGGTCAAATGGCTCAAGTGTTGCGGGTAACAAAGGAGAAGGACAACCCATGGACGTATCTTCATCGTCGAAGCCAAATTCGGTCGTGGGTACGTATCTGGCTGGCTGCAGCGAAAACGTCGTCTTCTGATGTTCGCTGAGAATATTTGCGATGCACGCTCGAGAATGTACGGCGAAAGATGTCGGGACTTTGATCACGGTTCCTGCTCTATTGAGCACCTGTTGGCGAAGGAAGTCCTGGTATTCGAGATCGTTGTGGAACATAGGGCGTCCACCGACGTTCACGCCTTCTCGGATAAGTATGTTGACGTCTCTGCTCGCATGGCCGAATGGGATAACGACGTCGATGGTATCTTTGATTGTCTTCCATGCGCGAGCGACGTCATAGGAGCCATGGAGACGATGGAACCGCTTGAAAGCCCGCGAGAACCAAGCTGGCGTCATTTCCCATATCCCGTCTTCATCTGCTGCGTAGACGTTATGTCTTCGGCGGAAAGAGCTCTAGCGGGAGCAAGTGCGGTCGGTCGGGATGCCGAGATGAACAGAAAGTTCATGGCAATGCGCAGGATCCATGCTAGGATAACATGCAGCAGAATATATAACACAAGATAGAGAAGTGGGGACATTGGCGTTTTGATAGGGTAGGCAAGGAATGCGTGGGATTCGCGCGAGGAATGTGGGCGCGCTCTCGTCATTCCACCCATCGTCCCAAATGAAGATGCGAAGCAAGACCGTCAACATCATGCTTCTGAAGAACGAGAACGAGACAAATCTGGAAAAACAAGACCGGAAAGATATCAGGAGGACCGAAATAACAACCAAAGAAGAAGATCGAGGTAGGTGTGTACAGTGTAAAGGGCGATCTTGCCCCCATTAGCCCACCACTTCAAGCAACAACGCCTCACTCGCACCCACCGTCACATTGCACATGGGCTTACCATTCTTTACATCGAGCACCACCGGCTTCGGACCCTCCTCATACTCCGTCCCGTTCCCCTTAGAGCTCCACCTCTTACCAGCCCAAGTGATATTCTTGTCCGCTGCGCCATCCTTTGCCGTCAACTTGCTCACCCTAATCTCCTTGACCCCATCCCCAAAGCCCGACAGCTCAATCTTCCTCGTTGTCCGGTTCGGCGTCTGCTCCGTACGATCCCAGCGATTCAGGTCCAGGATAGCGACTTTAGACAGCACGCCGTTGTTGTATCCCGCATAGCCGGCGATATTCGTATGCCCGTCCGTAGACAAAGCCTGTATAGACAGGTTTCCTTTCGTACCAATGAACTCGGCCGCCGCCGCACACCCGTAGAAGCTCCCGTGCACAGCCGGCCCATCAACAGGCCGCCACGCAGCGATGGGAAAGTTGGTGGCCATCTGCATGCTGACCCTCTCAATACCCATGCTCATCCCATACAGCAAAAAATCCAGCTGCCAGAGCGCAGAAGCTAGCGTACTCGCCAGCATTTTGTCCTGGTTTTTGCTGCTACTGCTTATGACCGTGCCCACTTCTCCAAGTATGAGAGGCATGTTGTGGTTCCTCAGGATTTTAAGTGTGTTGTTGAACTTCATCTCCATAATATTGACCGTGTTGCGGTGGTCCACTGGGTAGTCCTCTACTGTGCCTTCGCTGTGCAGCTGGTAGTAGTGTATTGATACGGACTTGATGCGGTTGGCTTTGTTGAGCTGCGGGAGGAGGGTGGCTATGTCCCAGTCCTGCTTCTTGTAGCCGGAGGAGAGGGCGAGGGCTTGGAACCAAGAGGGTTTGCCGCTTTGATTCAGTGGGACGACCTTTTCAAGCAGAGCGTCGGAGTATTTTGACCATTCTTGCACATAGTTTGTGGAGTCCCAGTCAGAAGGTCGGTCGGTGTCCGGTCGGCAGTCTTGATGAGGCCATGTAGAGTATAAATTAGGCTCGTTGCCGATTTCAATTGCTTCGAGCTGGCGCAGCTTGTCGGGCATGGCATCGATGCAGGCATTTGCGAATTCGATGCCGTTGGCTTGGTCTAGACGGGCGAAGGGGATGTCGAGGGTGAAGCGGACAGTGCTTTTATTGAGATGCGAGAAGGTGTTCTTGAGCCAGAGGTTACCGATAGTGCCCCTGGCGTGTAAGCGGCAATCTCCATTGCTGGTATTTTCCCATGTCTTTTCGAGCGTTGAGGAGAAGTTTGTGTTGTCTAGGGAGGTCCCGCCGATGCGGAGATGTACGGGCGCGCCCGTGCGGGAGACTAGCTGAGAGAGGAGGAAGCTTGAGAAGCCGTTAGGAGCATGAACACCTTGGAGTCAGTTAGCTTGTAGGCTTTTCGGTCTTTCTAGGTGGGAAACCGTGCCTGCATAATCTGGGAAACTCTTCATCTCGATACCGAAGCCAATGTAGCTTTGAGATATCGTCCGAATGTTGTCTGGCGTAGATGGCAAGTGCCATTGGACTGGACCTGCATCTTGTCTAGCTATCGCTCTAGCAAGAGGGAGAAGGAGTAAAGTATATTGGGTGATGAACACCATTCTGTTGATTAGAGACGTGAGTACATTAGCGGGAGATCCTCAGAGGTCATCTGGGTCCCTTATAAGGAATTCAAAGCATTGTATCCTTCTGCACCGCCGCATAATTTGCCATACGACGTCTTGCACAGTCGGGCAAGCTGCCGTTGTAAAGAGCAGCTATAAGGCGCCCAGGGAGATCGACAGGCCGGCGGCCGGTGCAAGTGTAGCGGACTATTTGATGTCAGGGTGTTGTTGCGTGGTGTTATTGGTTGATGCTGCAGTTTCTGCGATACTGTGCCTGGTGGTGGCTTGCCCTGTAAGCAATGTCATGACAATGTCATGATCGACTGACGGTAGGCTGTGAGTAGATTTGTGCCCATTATTGTCATCGAATGGACGCTGTGCGCCCTCGCTTTGTCGATCTTCAGCGAGGCCTGCCAAATTCAGGGTGCCCGCCTAAACCACTTTTGGTCGGCTTGCATGGCGTCACTATTATTGAAGGAGACCAACCCTTGTGACGTCTACGCAATACGACTGCAAGGTCAGGGGGATGCTAACCATTGAGCCAGGATTCTAGCAGAATTGCTGCTGAGATTGCGGCGTTGGTGTGCCGCGGCGGCTAAGGGGTATCACAGTTTATTGTACACAGGCGCTTGGCCTCTCCGACTTCTATCAAGACATCCACCCGATCATCTACGTGTCCAACTGCGCGACCTGATTGCCCTGAAGGGTACTAGGATGCGTTGGCGGCCCATCTCTTCCCACCCTTTTCAGATCATGTACCAATATCCTCAAATGATTCTGCCGGTTCTGATTGCTGCCCCAAGTTACAGTCTGCGAGTAGTACAAGATATCCCACGCATCGTCCGATAGATTCTGCAGAAACGTTGGCAGGGTCCGGGCCTTGGAGTAGGCGCGCCACAAGATGCGGCGGACATCGTCATTCGCGCCGACATATGCAAGCTCGATGGCTCTGTTGAACCCCTTCAGGGCAGGCGCGATATTGAAGGGGGGTAGAAGATGGACGCGGAGGCGGCGGAGGGCGGCAAGGTGCTCGGGGTCGCTGTAGGCTAGGTTAAGTTGCTCTTGGATGGTCGTAAGGCGCGATTCTTCGAGCGTCTCCGGATCGGGTGCTGTCTCGTGCGCTATGTACGTGATGTCCGCCGTTTTCTTCTTCTCCTGCTCAATTATGTTGCGGATGTACAAGAGCTTCTCCATCAGTTTTGGGTCCTCCATGATCTTGTCGACCTGCGCCTTGAGCTTTGGGTCTTCTGCCTCCCATTCCTCGTCCAGCTCCAGGCTTTCGGGGTCCACGGCGACAGACTTCGCTAGGTTCTCGAGCTCCTTGGACAGCATGTCGTCCTCCATTTCTTCTATCTCGGCGTCGTCGTCGGGTTCTTCGAGCGGGTTGTCTTTCATGATGGCGTCGAGCTGCTTTTCGAGGTCCTGATCCCCGCCCATGGAGCCCAGCAGGTCTTTCATGGCCACCAGGAGCTTGTTGAGATCTTCGGGAGTCTCGATCGGATCGTCTGGGCTCAACTTGTACGCCTCTCTCTTCATAGCCTCGAGTTGCTTCGCATCCTTTTCGCGTCCTTGGAGCCCAGCCATCTTCTCCATAAACTTCGGGTTGTGCTTCAACTTTGCCTCCGCCTTGACCAACGCCTCCTTGAACTCTGCATTCTCCGGATCGTCGATCTCGGGTATTGCCGCCTGCAGGTCCAGCAGTTCTTCTTTCGCATCCGCGAGATCGGGGTCGTCGATCAATGCCTGCAGCGACTCGTACTCGGCCATTTTTAGTTGTGATTTGAATTCCTCGACTTCGCCCTCGACTTCCTTCTCTGCCTTTGCCTCTAGCGCCTTCTCCTCTTCTGCCGACCTGATGTTCTTCTTTATATCTTGTAGCTCCTGCGTCAATCCAGCAAAGGCCGGATTTGCCATGAGATCATCCATCAGCCGCCGCCGCAGGTCCGCGTCGTCATAATTCGGGTTTGTCTCGTCATCGTAGAACATTTTCTTCAGCTCAAAGTGCTTCCTGCGATCCGCCCCAGTCGCGATCTGAGAAACCAATCGCTCGCCACCGGGACTGGTTGGATCTTCCTCGTACCACGATATCACAGGGTACTTTGAGTCATCGTCGATGTCGGCGGGCGGCCCCTCGCGCATCGAGGCTTCAAACTCGTCCTCATTTTGTGGTATGACCTTTGCGACAAGCTCATCGACTTCGCTGCGGCTCTTGGGGAGGTTTAGGCTTTCGGCGCCAGGGATTCTGGGGTATTCGATGTTCGCAGGCTTCGATTTTGGGTAGTCTCGGGGGCGTTTTCGGGATGCGCAGCGGATCTGGGCGGGTCTTGCGAGGGGCGTTGGGAGCTGTAAGGGGCGCGACAGTGCTCGTATGAGCGTCCTCGAAGGGACACATGCCCTGGACGGAGCCATTGGGATGAGGAAGGAAGCGTCGTTTATGGCGTTGGCGGTTTAGATGTCCGCCGGCATGTACAGATGCGCAGGGGCATGTAAAAACTTGGCGCTCGGTGGTCCGCCTCTCGCCTCGCCTTGTCCCGCACTTGCTTTCAACCTTCACAGCTTCACCGTGCTTCTTCCATCGATATCTCCCATGCCCACATTTCGCGCTCCGCAAATCGGGCGCTCTACGCTGAATAGCCCGTGTCCAATCATGGCGCTTCCAAGGATTTCTCCTATGTCGCAAACACCGCCGTCCTTCACTCATCATGGCCTTTATCAACGTCACGCAGCCCGGCCTTCCCAGTTAGCAGAATAAGGATGTTGTGATTATGTCCGAAGCGTTAATACCTATATATATCTCAATATCAAGTGTGGCAAGCTCTTAGCTGCCTCGCGATCGGTTTGCATGCAATCGCGACCCATCCTTACACCCCCTCCTCCCCCGGGGCTAACGCAAACCTCCTTCAAACCACAAGCCACGCCAGAAGAACTACCACCACAAGTACCAGCACGGGTGAAGGAGCGCTCGATGACCGACCAGCGGCCCCAACCCAAACTCCCGCTCCACCGCCGATAACCTGATTCTCCAGCGTCCGCCTACCCACGGGCGAGGTCACCTTGTTCAATATATCCACCGCCGCAATTGCCGGTCCCACGTTGAAAAGTCCACCAAGACGTAATTCGGCAGCCTCATGACCTCGTTGCCGCACTGGATCATGTGTGTCCCCAACCCGTCAACCCCGTCCCAAGAGTTCGTCTCGTTGATGTTGCGGATATCCGGAACCTGGATGCCGAACGCCTGCTGCCAGTACAATAGATGGTTCATCATGAAGAGACGGCCCGAGTCGCGCATTGCGGGGATCGTCTGGTTTGCCGGTCGGTCGGGGGTGCAGCTGAAGTGCGCGGGATCGGTGACCTCATATGCATTCTCCCACAGGAAGTCGAACTCGTTCAGAAGATAGGGTGCGTTCTCTTTGTCGGGCTTGATGGGGTTGACGAAGGTCGCCAGGCGCTCGCCCTTGTCGATCATCTCGTTCAGCGTGGGCCATGTCTGGAGAGTCTCGTTTGACGGCGGAGGAGGCGTGTTGATGCTGGGAGGGACGTAGCCGTAGTGTGCCAGGCCGGCCCTTGCGTACTCGCCTTCGAGCTCCCGCGCGTCGATGCCGTGGGGATTGATGAGGATGAGTGTGAGTACTTCGTTCGGATTCATATCCAGCCACATTCTGATCTTGTACAGCCAGTCTTGCAGTCTGCCCGCGTTGAATAGCGCACAGCTGGTGTGACAGAGATAAAGCTCCCGCGCCCCCTGTCCCCCGGTTTGAAGTGACGTGGACTTGTGCAGTGAGCAGGCGGACGCCAGCGTCCAGCTGCAGTGGTGTGTCGAAGAATTGGTTGCCGAATGATGAAAAGCCGGTTTTCTCATCGCGGAGGAAGGGAGAGTCGTGGGCCCCGAGGTAGATGACTTGATCGTAGCTTTTCGAGCAGAGCAGTGGTGAGTTATTACATGACCGTTCAGTGAGAACGAATGCGAAGAGTGCCGCCAGCAGCAGAAAGAAGAGCATTTTGGGGGTGGAACGTAATCTGTAAGTTCAGTGTGCGATGCAGAAAAGATGAGAAAAGGCTGGAAGGAAGAAGACGAGGAAGGCTCATGCTGAATATTGTGCAGGTATTATTGCACCTGCCTCACTACACAATGCGTTTGCTTTCCACGGTGAAAGTGAGCGTCAGTGACAGCGCTAGTGGGTGCTCTCAAAACAAAACTTCTCACTCCACGACCTCTTCTTCTCCATCCCACCCTAGGCCCTGCTATCGAGGGTATCCAGCGCTTGTCGGCCTTCTCTTTACCATTCCTCACCATACACACTCCCAGCGCCTTCAAGATGGCTCCTAATAGGAGCATGCGGTATCTCCGCCCCGATATCCAACCTTCGCGCGGAAACATCGGCGACTGGCTCAGCGCGGCGAGGAACAAGGCACCCACTGAAGCCAAGAACATCATCGCGCCTTCGGGCTGGATTGTGCCAGCTGACCGTAAGTATTATAATTATCCAGATCAAAAGAAAAGCATTCTAACGATAGTAGCGGCTCCAATTGCTCGTCCCGAGAATCCCTTCGCCGCTGCAAACCCATTCCAAATGCGCTGGGATGACGACGCCGCCGCCGCTTCCACCAAGATCTCCAAGGGGCTTCATGCCGAAACCTTGCGCACCATTCAGGCCATCACCAACCGCAGCCAAGAACTCGCCCACGTCAAGAGCTTCCTCGTCGATATCACTCGCCAAGGGTATATCGGCTTCGCCAAAATCCCCAACTTCGAAAATGTCATGATCGAAATTACATATCTCATGACCCCAGCACAAATCGCTCTTTACGAGCGTATCATCTCCGTCTTCCCGCTCTTCACCGGCAAGCAAGCTCTCCGCGCTGTGGGAATCGAGAGGAATGGGGGTTTCGAGGAGGTGGTGAGGGGTTGGGTGCGGGAGATTAGGGGGTTGAAGGAGGTTTTGGAGGAAGTGAGGAAGTTTGAGGAGAGGGTTTAGATAGGGGTTGATGTTCGAGATGAATAGATTAGTATTTCATGATGGTTCGGCGCCACTTCTTCGGAAATAATTATATGCCTCTTTTGCGTGCTGTGATGCCCTATTTGCATGCTAAGTGAATATAGCCAGGACTGCATGAACGACCAGAAGACGGCAAGGAGCTCTGGATCCTGTTTTGATAGAAATGGAATTATTATTCCGAAGTGTGCTCGAGGATAGTACCTTGACGGGAAACGTCCTGCGCCTCACACTCCATCTCGTGGAATGAACACAGTAGAGTCATGCAATGGACCGAGCAAATCCAGCTGAGGCTCTGGAAACTACAGCATCGGAAATACTGGACATCAACTCTCGATTTTACTCAAAGGTACTATTTCGGATGGGCATCCTGATGTCCATAGCTTGTCTAGTGAAATGAACGTAGTATTGCCACCCGATTGATCAGAAAAGCAGCTGAAGCCTTAGGAACTACAGCATTAGATATGATGGATAGCTGCTCCTGACCGTACTCATGGATAGTATTTCGGAAGGAGACGCCTTGTAGCTGGTGTCGATCTGTCCAAATGAATAGTCGTAGGCCTAACGGCGATGCGCACGATGGGCAAAAGGACAAGACAAGCCCTCAGAGGGTCGAGAGGGAAAGGCAAGATAGATGTTCTGGAGTTCACTCATGGGGAGTATCTTGGAGCTGAACGTGATACTTCTGGCGGAGCGCCCTGAATTTCAGTCCCCCTGTCTTTGCAGCTCTGATTCGGTTCACCCATTTTTCCTACGTCTGGACGTACTGCATCGGCAAGGTAGTGGATGAAAAGCTACTACGGACTGTACTCAATGTTGGTATTTAGTAGGACGTGATGATTGCTGTCTCTGGACCTGAATGCAAAGACTGGAAGGAAAGGCGTCCTAGAGCCTACCTGACCATGGAGAAGACGAACGACGTGGCCCAATGCGGGACATAGGGACATCATAGCTGCTCTGACTGTAATTGGAGTGCGAGTATGCCATGGTTTAGTTCAAGTATTGAGGCCGGTGCTTGCAATTTCGGATGCTCTTGTACCATGATGTGTCCGTAACAGTGCCCTTTTTTCACCTCCAAGCCCAACCGATATGCCCATTTCACACAGGCAGACACAGTACCATGGACCAAAAGAACCCTCGCAATGATTGCAGGATTTAATCTAAAAGTGCAGAAATTCTGACATCAAAACAAAACCAAGCTGGCATGGTGTAGCGGTTAGCATACTCGGCCCTGCCGTCCGAGAGACCTAGGGTTCGACTCCCGGTGCCAGCCTCCTAACCACGGTGTTCAAGCGAGTCTTGAGTACCGTGGGTGGGTAAAATCCCTTTTTGCTTTTTTCTGTAGCATATGAGAATGCGAAATTATTTTGTTCAGCCTTATTTGACAACGCAGGTCTACAGCCAGGGTGGCATCTACAAAGCGTTCTAGACAGGTAGATCACGACGTATTACTTGCAGAGCCCGAGACTAAAATGGTTGGCTGACACTTGGAGCACTGCTATTATCTTGGAATTCAAATCATATTCTCTTCCAAAAGGCCGATAATGTGGACTAAGCTATTAGCTATGTACCCGATGGCAACCAAAGAAGTAAATGTTGGGATTTCCTAGTCTCATCGCTCCGTAGAAGCATGCTGTCGGTAGTCGAGATCTATCGCCAGAGGGGAAGTCCGAGTACCTATTCCAGCGTCTCTAGATTATATGCATAAAGGTGCACATGGTCTCTCCACTGACTCTCTCATATGGTGGTAGGTCGCTAGCATCCCTTCTTCGGTCCCCGAAGCACTGCCTAAGAATTCGGTTCTCCTCCTAATCCTCAGCCTAGAGAGAGCACCAAAACGCGTCTTGAATATAATTTACCCTGCAGCTGACCGGTCTCGGTGCCTGTGTTGGGCGTCTACCGTGAAAGTCATGAGGCAGCTTTCATTCACCTGGTATTGCCATATGCCCAGCGACCGGATCACGTCACTTTTCAGAGGCAGTAATGCCTAGCGGGTAGGCCCGGCATAGAGCTCCGAGAGTCTCACGCCAGGCAGCAGGCGGCGTCACCAGGGCAGCAATCGGCTCTCACTTGTGCTCCGATACCGCCGAGCTTGGGCCAGCCCGGCACCCATAAATACTGCCCCTCCCCCCGCTTCTCTTCCTCTTCCTTTCTTCACACTCCTTCCTGGTTGTCGCTGAACACCGTGGTTAGGAATGGGAGGCAGCTGCTCACTCACTTCGGCCCTTGGGCTCTCCGGAGAAGGTCGTTTCCTTCGACCTACCTCCGTGATCCCGAGGGAGGTGGGGAGCCTGCCTCCCGCGCCATCGTCACAAGTGGAGGAGCTGCATCGTGATGGACGGACCCCTGCTGGTAAGTTCCTTTGCATCATTGTTTCGGTCTGCGCTGACACCAACTAGAGGGGCCCGTCCTGATGTCCCCTACCACTAGCACGCAGGGCATTTTCTCGCCGGATGCCTCCTTGTGGGAGGACTATTCCGCTGGCCAGTTCCTTGGACCGGACTGCCAACAGCTCCGTCGTCAACGCAAATGTCAACAACCCGTTCTTCTCGCAAGAGCACAGCAATCGCGTCCCGCGAGGTAGGTGTCTTCTTCCTTCCTTTTCTCCTTGTGCAGCGACTAACAGTGATCAGCACCACCACGGGAACGGGCACCAAGCGCGTCCACGATGACACCGGGGATGATGCAGCCTCTGAGCAAGAAGCGAAAGTACTAGAATTCTCCTCCGGCCCCCGCTGGCGAGGACAAACCCCACGCTCGACAACCTTCCCATTCAACACACCCAGCTTCACCGCTGGTCATCTGCAGGAGGCCGCACCCTCGCCAACGTCCGCTGCCCCGCTAGGCGGCAACCGTTCTTCGTCGCAAATCACAGAGTCGAATGACGGCACCAAGCACAACAAGCCCCTCCGGTCTCGGTACTTCAGTCGGACTCAACCAGTCTCCCTCGCGATGATACATTGCCCCGCCACCACCACTGGACTCGACCCTCGCTACATCGGCGTCTGCGGGATTTCCTCAAGCCGCCGTGTTCGGTCGGTCTCAAAACTCTTAGCCCGGCCCTCATCATTATAGCTAAGAAAGATAGTCAAACCGGAAAGAGGATTGTCGCCGCTCTTGGAAATCCGTGGAAGGATTTAGTGCTGTAGGAGGAGCCTGGGGAGCTTGGTCTGCATTATAGGCTTTGTCTCATGTCGCTATGTCGTGACTTCTTCATGTATCCATGGCTGTACCAAATCAAGGATATGTCGACGTTACCACTTGTGCTTTGCATCTTGGCTGTGACTCATCATGTTCGTCTTGCTACTCATGCTAATATTGTGATGCACTGATAGCCTGTTCGTAAGGGTTGCTTGGTGGTGAGGCAGTGGGCACCTTCCCCTTGGGTCTGTACCGACACAACATGCTCCCATTGATTGGCTGTGGCCATTTTACCCAAAGTAGAGTCCTCGACTACTAATGCCATTCGTATCATAGAAATGAGATCGGACGATGAGTACTTTAGGATAACCATTCCAGGCGATTGTGGTAATGCAACCGACCGCCGTAGGCGACATTTCGGGGACGCAGCACGAGTAGGACTATCCTTAGGGAACAGCGACAACGGCGGTATCAGAATGAGCCAATTGCTTCAGAAACATCTATAAGCGCCGAGAATAGCCTATTCCTCTGCGTACAATTTCCATATCTACTCATGGTGTCTCCAAGAGCAGCTCTGCTAATAGAACGTGGAATTGAAGAGTGAACCACAGCATCGATATTCCAGCTTGCCATGAGTGTGTATTAGGAATGCCTTGTTGTCTGTAGTTTGCGGGTGAAGCTTGTCGGGTCGATTCTTTGGGGGGCGATTCGTAGGAAACGGCGACGCGCCGGTCGGACTGGCAAGGAATAGATATCGATTTTGACGACTTGGCCGCAATGAGATGTCAGGAGTCCTTCCAGCAATATCGAAAGAGCGTGAGGATATCGTAAAGAAGGTCAGGCAGTGGGTGCCATATTTTCTGGCACATCTCGTAGTGTAGTGGGCGCAGGAGCTGCGGGCAACCCCAAAGAAGTATCATATGGTACCGTCTCTAGCGCATCTGTATATCGGAATATCCCAAGTCAAATGAGTTTCTTGTGGATCGGTTATGCTTTCGGAAGTACGAGAAGCTCAATGCCGTGTCCTGATGCGGCGGACAAAGGCTGGTGGTCTCGAATTTTGGAGGGGTGGTTCTTTGTCTTCCGCGAGCCTTATTCATCGGACTCCCCACCACTGCCGCGACGACAACACCAGAAATATCATCAGCTCTTCCGCATGAACTCCACCGCGATATACTCGTCATCTTCATGTGGTTTTTTATATCTTTTTTTTTGTCGACGTCGCCGCGTCCGCCGAGTCCCCTAAGCCGTCCAACCGCCTCGTGCCGCCCCCGCTACAATGAGACGTTATGATACGGCAGTGATGTTCCCAGGGCATTTGGAACACGGAGAGTAATTCGAGCGGGAAGATCTAGCTCATGTGGAGCCAGGGATATGGTGGGTGGGCCGCGCCGCAATGCAGGCAGCGCGCTTTGGCGGCAAGGGTGGTCGCAGGAGCATCGGTGCCAGGCCAGCCGATGGTCCAATACGGGCGGGTAAGCATCTCGAGGCTTTCGAAATTGATAATAATTATCAAGGGGGTCATCTACAGCTCCGACGAATTTTCTCTGCCTTCGTTGCGAAAGCGAGCTCCGCCACCCGTATGACCGCCGACGAGACATCGCAACGACTTCAAAGAACCTCAAACACCTTTTACAGTCGGCTGCCTATCTTCAATTATTAAGAACCGGCGGCGGCGAGAGCATGATATGGCGTTGCTGATTTTAGGGGGTGCCTTCCGCAGTGGTGGAGGGCCAGACGTACCTCCACCAAATTCTCCGTACCGAAAACACAGTATTGCGCCGACCTCGAAGGACCGGATAACATTAAGAATTGTTAGGCGGCATTGGACATTCCAAATCGATGGCGACGGGCGCGGAACGTGACATTAAGGACTTTCGGAAGACCCCTCCGCACGCTGGACGACCGGATTGGCCACCGACTTCCGTACACCCTTGCGGCATCCTCAAAGTCTTGGGAATGTCCAAGCTCATTGGAATGCCCTCAGATGCTTAGAGCGACGGCGAAGAGCTCATGATGGCGATTTACGAATTTCACAAATTCGACCGCACATGGCCGACCATATGAACCCCTCCCATCGCCCCATATTTTGGATCCATACCGTGGAGGGCCGATGACTTTGCAACTCTTTTGCTTATAATCACAGCACGGAGCAGCGTCTTGAGGCCTTACGGCTTCAAGAATCACCTTTCGGTATGTGCTCCATCCCGCCCGCACGACGTCATGAGAGCCAGAGGAAAGCTAATCCGAGGGCAACAGGGCCTCCAATTGCGGGCGCACAACCACATGTCAGTATCGTGTCGGCTGCCGAGAGCCTTCAACTCGACGGCGAAGTGCGATTCGAAGCGCACTCGAACAATATGCGGCTGTCATCCTTTGACATTCCTGGCTGCGAATGTCTCCGAGCGACCACCAAGAACGATGACATTCCGATAGGGTGAGTACCAGTAGCTCAGTAGAGAAAAGGCAACATCTGACATATCACTTTAGGGGCGATTGTTGCGTATCGCTTACACCAACTCTTTCCACCGCAGAGACCTGACGGCAAGACATTTGGTTGGAAAACGTATCGTCATCGCGAAAACACTCTGGGCACCATCGTATACGATCTCACTGCTTCCTGTGGCGCCCGAATGGGTACGTTGCGGCCGACGAGACGACAGGAAGCGTTCTGCGATCCAACTGGTGGCACAAACCTCACACCTCCACCTCTGTACGGAACATTCGGCGCGCAACAGATATCGCCTGCTGACATCGCAGTCTTCTCGCCAAGAAGACTTTCGAACGAACAAGCATGGGCAGAGAAGTGATACCATGAGGCGACAATGAAAATACGCATAGCCTACCCCAATACAGTAGCTACAGGTACTCTCCTGTGTGGCAGCGGCTATGGGGGCTGTCATGTTCGTGGATGGTACGCTTGCGTGACTTTACGCAGGATATCCGCCATGCGACGTGGCGACACCGGCATGGTAGACTGGCGTCTATTCTGCAAGCGTCCGAATTGCTCTGCTGAAGAGCGTGCCGTTCTCAACCCGCATCGGCGGTAGGCATCGGCGGTCAACTCCATAGGCCCCGACTGGACTGAGCAACTGGGGTGGACGTGTCGTCAGGCTTATGGACAGCCTCAAAATTCAGGTATGCATTGTCTTCTTTGGCAGGCAGAGATTACGATCGGTTCAAAAGAACCTGACTGACAATGTGGAGATGTAGTAGCCAAGTGATCCACGGTATTGCCCTGGCCATGGCATTCCTCATTCGATAGCGTTTGCATACCAAGATGGCATTCCTCGAAGATGACAAAGGAGTATCATGGCACATACGCGGCGTTCGTGATCCTAGCGGCATTCACGGACACTGGGAGAGCAGAGCGGATATACAGGGGAGGAAAGAGCTTGAGAAGGAATTGGCAACCGCTTGTCCGATTGGAACGGCGCCGTGGCCCCTGTCCAGCAGTTCGGCATAACCTAACCTCGCTCACCATGCATGGGGAGACAGTGTAACTCGCAGCGGGGAATTGCAGGCATTAAGACCTTTCGCTCATGACGCAGGTAACGCATGTGGCAGAGCGGAACGACTTTGTCGTTGCCAGCGGCCGGTAAAGCATCCATGGATACCAAGTCGAAGTGTGTATGACGCCTTGACGCGTCGATATGGCCATCTTTGAGCGGCCTCAATGTAATCGCCGGACTGAAAGGGCTTTCCCAGGATTTGCCAGCCCGAAACAGTGACGCTATCTATCTTGATCAGCGCTGGAAACGAAACGACGGTCAAGCAGAAGGAAATGTCCAGGTAAGTAACCAGTGCTCTTATTTTCCAAAGCAATCCTGACCGAAGAAAGTAGTGTCGTTATGCAGTCCTCACGGCGCCGCAATACCTCCCCTCGTGTATCGTCCAAACCCGTATCGAACGACCGAATACGAGCAACGCGCCTCGATCGACGGCGACGAGTATACAATGAGAGAGGAGAGGTTGTTGATACGGAATAGCGAGCTCCAATTCCATGGCACCGCGTCATGAACAGACACATTCCTTGGGGTTTAGGAATGTCAGCATGCGGCCAAGGCAGTATAACTGATGGGTTGGCGATAGGATACCTGCCGGTCGGTATCTACGATATATCAAGACGTATTGGTTGCTGAAACTTCGAAAACTCCATTCGGCGGGTTTGGGGCTGGCAACGATTGAGAGCCAGACCGACATCAGGAAACAGGGATGGTCAGGCCAGTTCGGTATTCAAGATGGGAGGTGTCGAGAAATGCGGCGACACGGCAATAAGTTTCGAGAAGCCCAAAGGTGCTGGTAATGATATCGGCATGACCCAACGCTCACGACCCGGAGTCCATCCTAGTGCCCGGAACGCAAAAATGTATGTCATGACGACGGCTTCGTGCTGTGACAGACCTTAGCGGCCCCCAAGAATCAGGCCATTTAGGGTGGTATCAGAGGAACGGGGCTCGTGAGGATTGACGCCGTCGGAATTCACCGCTTAGGGAACGTTCACGGAACAATGCATGCCAGCATCATTGCGGTGCAGCTCTTCGGACAACATACTTTACGACTCGGAGATCTGGCAGCGAGGTATTCCCAAAGCCGGCTATCGCACATAAGAGTCTCCATCTAAGTTTGGAGAGAGGGAACGAACCAGGATACCAGCATGGATGCCGTGCAGCCTTCATTCGAGCTCCGTTGTAGGATTCGTGTGCACCGATCCTACTGTGATACGACCATTGGTGCATCAACAAGTTAGCGGAAGCATCATATCTCTTCGTCAGGGATAAACATCGCACCTTTCGAACTACTCTGTATGCAGACCGCGAATCCGGAGAGAGACACGCGGGGCCACATCCAGTCAAGATCACAGCAAGAACGTATGACTTGGAATGAACCAAGCCTATACGGCAAGGTTGTAGGTCTGCGGTCCAGATAAAAGTCAATGGATAGCGACAGGCTGGGCAACACGTTAACGATCTCCCGAAAATGCCTGAAGCAAAGGAACATACCGCGCATTCGTTCAATCATGTTCCTCTACCACCCGGCCGTATGCGAAGACGCCAGTCAGTTCGAGATTATATCAGTTCGAGAAGAAGGCCATATAGTCTGAACAACGCCGTGTCCACAGCCACGAACCTGGGCAAGGCTGACATCGCGGGCTCCTAACATGCGAAAAACCATAAAAGGTATCGCAGAGGTTCAAGCGCAGGATGCAACCATGTCCTAGTCCAGAGTGGCGTTCGGAATTGGCGTCTAAAGACTACAGTCGCCATGATTTGAGAGAAGAGGAGGATGTGACGATATTGGAGGCCATACGGCATTACTGGCTCTCAACATAGAAAACGGCCCCAGAGGTTATCGCAGAGGTTTGAACGCAGGAAACCTTGTATCACAAGTTAGTAACCGAGACATTATCCCAACACCAGCGGCATGACATACCAGAAGTCCTAGGAACCGACTCGGAGTCTCAGCACAAGATACAAATACGTCCGGATTCCATGAAAAGGGCTAAATGTCAAAAGGATTGCCGATGTTAGGCCCCCATCATACAACAAGCCACAAAGGCTATTATGTTGCAAGCTGTGACCGAATAAGCACACCGCAACACAGCATTCCACTTACGAAATCTGCCGGGAGTCCATGACATGTTCAAAACATGGCGCGAACGAACACTCGCGAGATGGACAGCCATCCCAGAGCCATTAGACATCACCAAGCTCTTAACATACAAAAGAGTCTTGGAGACTATTGCAGCGGTTCAAGCACGGGGCAATGTCTGCAAGTCCCGGATGTCTGTCAATAATCGTGATGTATCGCTGTTCCGGATTCTGGAACGGATATTAGCCTCGAGCGAAAACAGGTCCAGGAGTGCGACATACCGGGAGCCTCAAAGGCGCTTACAGAAGTTCGATCTCCGGCCTGATCGTATTCCGAACCTCATCGATTTCGACTGCATGAAGCCAAACGAGTTTCGCAAGGTATTCAAAATCTGATCGGAAGTCAGCAATACAAATACCATCTTTGCCCGTGTCGAACTCACGACAGGTCACATGAACCATCACGGAATACAGACAAGGAGTCGTTGGGTGCGGAAACGAATAGGAGGTCATGTACGGATGACAAGCATACGCAAGCTCAGGGTGTCAACTCTGAACATGTGAAAAAGTCCAAGGACAAACGCGAAGGTTCAAGCCTCGGATCGTGGATTCGGAAGCAATTGCCCCGGTCACGGCAACGTTCTCGAGCATCTACACGAAGTTAGAGAGTGCTCAATTGCATCGCCATCAACAGCTGCGAATATACCTGACAGCCCATATACCGTTGCCGAATGTTCTTTATCAATTTAAATACGCAAGGGGCGGCTGCCGAACATCGCAAAGCATACAAAGGCTTTGGAGAAGGATTAGCGGAACGCGGGTCAACATGGACAGCTCTTAACATACCATATCTCTTCCAAGCAATGGCAGAGATTCAATTCTCCCAATGCCGATTTGCCAAAACAAATCACGCCAGATGTTACAAGTCGTTCGGATACCTGCGGGAAGATTAGTGGAACGCCAGCCCGCCATCTTCAGCATCAACATACAAAAGAGTCCAAAGGACTATTGCAGAGGTTCTAGCATCAGACAGCGGGCTGCGTAAGAGAGAACGGGCGTATGATCAAAGGCGGTCGATCAAAGCTGTTGGCGATGCAGTTCGGCGTCGCAAGTTTTCAACATGGATACGAGTCTGGCGAAGACTTGTAGAATCTCGGCATCCGATGGAAGCCACGAAAGAGACAGCGATGGTTCGGTAGGCGAAAATAGTAAGTTGGCACAGGAGTCTGGCGCCTCATCGAGATCGACCGGATTCTTGTGCTGGTGTTGGCGAAGAGAAGGAAACCGCGGTGATACTTATCCGACCGAGGGATCTACGACGTGTCGAACGAACTATTGGCCGACTAACTTGACCGAAGGAAAGAGCTGGACCGATACTCTGGATCCAGGAAACTAAAGTAAATGAACTCGACCGAGAAGAGTGATCCAGGAAACCGGAGACCAAAGGAACCAAAGGAAACACGCAAAACTTGTAATGTCGAAGCATCCGTGTGCTTTGCCGACATGATGATGGCCGCCGTATACCTTTACGACCATACCGTTCGAATTGCTTGCATCATTTGCCGAAGCAAATTCGCGATTTCTGCAACCGATGGATTTGGGGGTGAACCCTACACCCTACCACACCGCACCATCCATCACACACCACTCCATACCGAGCTCTCCAACAGCTGAGTATTTCGCGGTCATCAACGTCATCGGCGGCAACCCTTACTAAGCGCACACCCCGACCCTGACCGCCCCAGTTGCCAGCGCAGGTATTGCCTTGGTAGGCCTCACTGCGCCTGAAGTTTGGTCATTAGGGGAAGTGCCTGTTCGAATGAAGCCAACCTGTTGATGGGTCCGCATTGGTGCCTATCTGGTATCAAGAACACGGAAGGAAATGATGGTAATGAAATGGTATTGTGCAGTATTGCGTAGGATTCGGGAAAGTTGGTGTCCGTATCGACGATCGACGCGTGGAATCGACATGGAGAGATGAGCGTCGAATGAGTATTGACAATAAGGAGATGTCGTGTCGTTGAGAGACGCAAGACGAGTCGAGTCGATAAGGAGACATATACTTCCCTAGGCGACGACCAGGGAGCGCTCTGTATGTTGGCTTGGAGACGCTGACGGACGTCTTTGAAAAATGCTCAAAGGCACTGTCGAAAGTGTGTTGGCCTGGACCGCAAATCCTGGAAACGTGCGAAAAGAGTTCGCAATGAACTAAAGTCCATGAACTATTGCAGAGGTTCACCCTTGGAAAAGCAGCATCAAGCTACACAGCATCCGACAGGCCACGGATAGAGTGTCGGGATTTATCAAAAGTCGTGTAGCCTGGATCGTGAGCCATACTCGGCAACATACGAAAAAGCCGCAGGACTATCGCAGAGGTTTGAGCTGGGACACGCAGCGCCAGGCTGTACACCCTTCAACAAACCCTGACGATGGCTTTGGGTATCCGGAGCAATTCTTCAAGCATCATGTGGTGCAGGCCGGTCACTGCGCCCTTGTCCGATGACTTTGGACGAGGGCATCGCCGATTGTTCGAGATGAGAACATTGCCGAGGCGATATGGAAGGACCCTTATGAAGCCGACCGGCAAGTCGCTTCTGGGCATATGGAATCGAAGATATGTATTGATATCGTGGGCCGCGATGATGATCGAAGGGTTGGTGAGCGATGAGATGTTGTTCGCGGCGAGGACGACGACGACCGCCATTGGCATTATCGAAGAGCCAGGTTATCGATATTATGACGATAGTTCTAACGGTACCTCCCACAGATATCGGCTTGTATTCGTGAAGGGGTATGGTTCCGTCGTCCAATATCGTTCAAGATGAGTCGTTATCATAGGCGAAGCGTATACCAGTCATATGCGAAACGGCGCAAAGCTTGTCTGAAACGAGTGTATGGCCCGCTGGCCGTTGCGCGCGCCGATACTCCTTGTCCGCAAGTCTCAAGCCAGACGGGTATACCGCTTGTATAGTGCGTCGCTCTCGCGTGATATGTGCGAGGTCTTGTCCGACATTGGTATTGCGACCAAGCGAATTGGCGGCGACGACAGCGAAGGGTATACGAGAGGCAAGCCCGACGAAGGCTGCTTATCGAGATTCAGTTATGGGTTCGAAGGGGCGATGCGGTAAAGAGAAGGTTCGACGAGGCATTGTGGTCGGTACAAATTGTATGGAGCATCGGCGACCCAGGCGTATCGATCTGGAACACGACCATGTTAGCAAATTGCTCTACCACAACCCAGGCGACATTGCAGGGCAGAGAGAATGTACCGAAAGCGATGAGTCCGCAATGCGACTGTGGTATACTCGCGGTTATGTGTGCCGGCCACCCAGGATCCAGTTCGCCGGAGGTGCAAGTCCAGTTTCCACGGCTAAGGCAGACTGGCGACAGTCGAAAATTTCCGCGGACGATTATCGAGGCCATTGCCGAGATCGCCAGGCTTGGGAATGCCTTTGAAGCCATTCCCCGTGCCAGTAGTTGCTGGAAGGTATCCGCCGCGGAGTTTGTGAGGGTGCCCCTACCGCCGGTGAAGGGTGCCCTAGTCGGCGGTGCCAATATGTTGTCGGAGCGACTCAGTGCTATCCCTGAAGCTGTGGGAGGATTTCCAGAGGCCGGAGAAGTCCCTCGCGAGGCTCCCCAAATTTTGGCGCCGGCTTGATGAATAGCGAGGCGTCGAAGGAGAGACCTCACCCACCCCCAGGAGCTTCTGGCGGCCGTAAAGAGATGCGGGCAAGCCTAAAATAATGCCGCGGAGCATGATAAACGCATCTAAAAACCCATGGAAGGCGTCCCTGGGCCCCAAGACGAGGTTGCCGGGCGGCGGGTGAAGGAGGGTATCGCGAGGCGGGCGCTCCAGCAGGAGCCACCACGGCCTCAATGACGCCGGAAAAAGATGGAAAAAAAAGACGCGGGGGATAATTCGAGGCTCCTCATCAACGTGCGCGCATAAAAAAGAATATTCGACGCTGTGGTGGTGTCGTCGTCGGGGTGTGTGGGATGGTGGCGTGGTGAAGCTGGCGATAGTGCCTTTGGTGTTGAGAAATCCGCCGCGGGGCTGAGAGGATTCTGCCTACCCTCCCACCAGCACAGCTTCGCCCACAGGGCTCCAATCGCCTTCGGACCACTCTAGGATTGCTCGCCGGCATCTATTCATCCCCGGCGTAATTTTTAGGGATAAATATCTTATGTGGTGGTGGAAGCCGGGGCGCCGGGGCATTGCTCACAGAGTGAGGGGCGTCCGTGCGCTACCCTCCGCAGGCCGCGACGGGACGGGGAGGCCAGCAGAGATGTCCGGAACATCGTTTTGGGAATCAGAGACGCCGTTTTACCCTCCGCAGCGATTATGCGGGCAACTGAATGACTCTGGTGGTGGACACCGAGCGCCGGGGGTGGTAAGGGGCGCTCTGGTGGCCGCGAGCCCTACGCCCAGAGGCCCGCGATAATCGCTACAGCATCAGAGCAGGCTTCGGGACATGCGCATCGTCTCCAGCACGCTCATTTTACCCCCCGCCGTTGCTCTGCCGATACCTCACAGCCTGTGGTCCCGGAAACCGAGCGCCGGGGGCGGTAAGGGGTCTTCTGGCGACGGCGAGCCCTACGCCCAATTGCCCGCGACATTCGCCGCAGGGCTGAGATGGCACTGTGGACACGCGCATCGTCTGCGGCTCCCTCACTCTACCCCCCGCCGCCTCTCTCCCAGCATCAACGAGCCCATGGTCGAGAAAGCCAGGGCGCCGAAGACCTCCCCTGAGTATTCCTGACCAGCGCGGCTTGCGACGCCGGGATCAAGCCGACAGCGAGCACCCCAACACCACCAGCACTATCGGCATACCCTTCCTACGATTCTCATGCTCTAAGCTATATTCAGGGGCGCGGGGAGTGGGCGGCATGGCAATGGACGCAATAAGGCAATCCTCACAATCGCGAGCGGTCGGTGGCGGCTGCGGCAAGGTGGAAAACAGTCTACAAAATCTTCAGCGGGATCTAGGGACACTCAGCGACGGCGATACACCGACAAGAACTCTCATACGACGATCTAGAGCATGTGAAGCGCTACAAACCCCTCCGCCGCAGTGGCAGCAAACGCGAAATCGATGCCTCCAAACATTATACGGCAAACCGTGCCGCCGTCCGCCGCTCCACGATTCTCTACCCATGATACAACTCTTTCGAACACTCTAAACCTTATAATTCAGGGCCTGGCCGTCATACACCGGGTGCTGAGCCGCTCCGAAGCGCATTTACGAGGTGTCCACATCCGTGAACGGTATGGGATGCGGCGGGCCGAACAGGGCGACTCAAACGGGAGCGATGGCGGCCTCAATGGCTCTTCGGGGATCTTCACACAAGATGGGTTCACCGATGGCATTAGACGGGAGTATGGAAGCAAGGGAGAGGAGGACACCACAAAATGCACATTCGCGCCGAGAGAGGGCTAGGTCGGTGGGGCGGCAACCAATGACATCCGAAGAACGGCCTTCGCAAATTGCGGGCCTAGCGTCCTTCACAAACAATCACAAATTGCGAAATTTGAAACGAAGATGGGTATCTGGAAGCGGACCACGTGCTCGCACGAGCAGGTATTCAAAGGATGGGTTATTGTTGCATGCAAGACGGGCGGCAAGGGACAGTTGAGGCTGCACCATCATGGCCTTATAAGGAAGCAATTAGACAGGGAAAGGAGACGGTCTGCAGCAGAACAAGGAGGTTAATGAACAGTAGGCTGGGTACCGAAGATGGGCCATGCGGCACACTTGCAATGACGAGGCAGGTGGCCTACCATGCGAGAGATGTAAGAACTTCTTTACTTACTAGCTTCATCAGTATACGGACGACATGAGACGACCATGGCCTAAGGACTTTTGCAAGGTTCCAATGCCGGGGGCTATGCATGGGGTGCATGCATACGTGCAAGATGAATTCGAGCCTCTGGCGATCAACGGCAGCAGTGGACACGAGAGGTAAGAAAGGGCTCTTTAATAGCGCCGTGCAGAGCTGCATGGGTAGGTGTATTTCTCTTTACAGCCATCTTGGATAAGAGCATTCAAATTGTTTGTAGGCCATCGTCAAGAGCCGTTTCATCTACTTGTCTGGCTCAGCTGAGCTCTTTTATTCTCTCATACCGTCTGCATGGGCTGGTCAATCACATCCCTCTCGTCGCTTCGTCTCACTGTCTGAAGAGAAAGTATTCTCGCTTGCATGCGGTCTCCCGTGGCCGATGGTGGTCACGATGCTCGAAACGATCCCAAACAACGGCCGCTGTATTGCCATGCCGCTTCTATTGCCGATTTTGCAAGGGTCGCTGCGCTTGTCCCCGGGTTCTCCACATCGCATCGCTAGATCCCGGCTGTTTTCAATCTATCTGCTCCGGGTCCACCAGTCATCGCCTAGAGAAGTTCCATATACAGTAATGGGGTTCAATCACAGTCGGCACCTTCTCCATTTGCCTATAACAGTACACTGAAATTCTTCCGTTCAGCATGGGTGGTCGTCCTATATACTCACGCTCCCGGGTTAGCTGTGATGTTTTTGATTTGTGTCACCCCGCGGGTTCCTTCACAGCATTTTTAAGATGCGCATCGTGGAAGCTTGTGCGCACGTAGGCCTATGGGCTTCCATTGCGCAAGCCACTCTCCAGATCGTGCCGGGTGGAACTTGGACAGCTGTACGATTGTTATTGCAATGGACAAAGCTTTGGCCTGACTTCACGACCAGACTAATACCGGCAAACATGTTCAAGCTCACGGTGGGGGTATGTTGAAAGTTGGTGATACGTACTACTGGTATGCTTTCCACCGCACATCTTGGACCAATTTACTAACACCTGTAGGGTCGGCGAAGACAAGACGGACGGCTCCGCGTTCCAGAACATCAACTGCTATTCCTCCAACAACCTCGTGGAGTGGAAGTACGAGGGCGCTCTGCTATCACGAACTAGTTCCGGCGACACTGGACCCAACCGAGTGATAGAACGTCCGAAGGTGATATACAACAAGGCCACGAAGAAGTACGTCCTGTGGATGCATATCGACAGTAGCGATTATGGGGAGGCAAAGGCTGGTGTTGCGACGGGCGATACTCCTTGCGGGAAGTTTGAATACAAGGGGAGCGCCAAGCCTCTGGGTTTTGAGAGCAGGGACATGGGGCTATTCGTGGATGATGACGACAAGGGATATCTCTTGACTGAGGATGTATGTGTGTGGTACTCACGGGCATGGGACGGAACGCTAATAAAATACAGCGCAAGAACGGCCTCCGCATCGATCTCCTCTCTGACGACTACCTCACCGTGAAAAGCTCCACCTACCTCTGGAAAGATAGCATAGAAGCGCCAGCCATGATCAAGAAGAACGGCGTGTACTTCATGTTCGGCTCTAAACTTACAGGCTGGGACCCTAACGACAACGTCTACAGCACAGCCAGCAAAATATCGGGCCCGTGGTCGTCCTGGAAGACATTTGCAGACTCCGGGTCGAAGACCTATACATCACAAACCAACTTCATCTTACCAATGGGAGACAACGCAATATACATGGGCGATCGGTGGATTAGTAGCAACTTGATGCGGTCCACATACGTCTGGTTGCCGCTGAAGTTGGACGGCACGACTGCGAGCATGAAGAACGCGGTGAACTGGGTACCAAACGTGCAGACCGGTTCCACGACATCCGGACCCAGTGAGAACAGCTACGAGGGCGAGTCTGCGACTCTGTCAGGGGGCGCAAAGACTGTGTCATGTTCGGGGTGCTCTGGCTCTTCGTCTGCAGGCTACATAGGAGGGGACAACAATGGCGTAGTCACATTCTCGAATGTGCAGAGCTCCGCAACAACTCGCACGACGATTCGTATAAAGTACATGAACGGGGATTCAAGCCAGCGGTTCGCAGATGTTAGCGTAAATGGAGGCGCAACACAAAGAATAGCTTTCTTACCTTCAGGTGGCTCTGATCCGGCGAGTAGCTCATTGAATGCCGATCTGAAGTCTGGCACGAATACGTTGAGAATAAGTATGAGTGGGGGCTGGGGACCGGATGTGGATCGCATTATGGTGCCGTCTTCATAGCTATCTCCTCGCCCAGAAACGGGAAGTAAGATGAATTTGCACTAGTTACAAGATAGGCTTAGTGTGTTGTTGCTCCCGGGTCGCTCCACGGGCTCACCGTCCGCCTTTCCTTTCCACCACCTCAATTTCTCAAAATGCAAACCAACGTGGCAGACCACGTCGGCTTCATGGATCTTCCGGGGGAGCTGCGAAATATGATTTACGACTTCGTCTTGTTTCCGGAGAGCGACACAATCGTCATTGTTCCCGGCAACCCGTTCGCAGGCTGCCAACCTTCACTTTTCGCGCTTTCGAAGCAAATCCGCGCCGAAACGTTTGCTCGTCTGACTGCGACCAAAAAGCACAAAGTTCTCGAGTTGGCAACATTCAATACGCGTTTCCAGCGTTTCGGCGTCGCTGGTCAAGCGCAGATGCGATCTCTCCACATCGCCATCGCCAATACGACAGAATCGGCAGGGGTTCACGCCGACTGCTTCATGGCCATACTCAAGAATATGGAGGGCTTGGAAGATATCACCCTGGAAATCGGTCTCCTGGGCTTCGCATCCCCGCAAAAGGCCCGCTCAGGGCATGCCGTTGCCCACATCGATTTGTTCCAGAATCTTCATGACTTCCTCAATGAGAGGAAGGAAATCGGGTGCAAGTGGACGAGAGGTCAAGTTCGCTTCATTCATCCACAGACTCAGCAGGGGTGGATAGCGTACACGGACTGGTTGGAGGATTTATTTGGTGCGCCAGAAGAGATGCCCCCTGGATCCCACCTCATCCACAGCCTACCTCCGTCGAGCAACCTCCTTTGACTACATCCAGAATGCCTGTACCATCGACCTTCATGGCTGGCCCTTCCTAACGTTTGATCCCATTCTCACCTACTATCTCGACTACTTTTGCGGCTGTCGAATCATGGCCGTATTGATTTCTTTCCCTTCACCACCGTACTTGGCAAGATCGAAAACCGTCTCCTGGACCGCCTCAAATCCCAAACTCGTATACAATGGCCTGCCAGCTTCCGATGCCTCCAGGAACGACGGCAATTGCGCTTTATCTGCTTTCTCAATGCCCCATTGCACCAGCATTCTGCCCGCCCCCCTTCTTTGATGTTCTGGATCGGCGACGAGGAGATGGAGGACTGTTGCAGTAAATATGCAATCCAGATTTCCTCGGAACTGTGCATTACTTACAGTAGAATGGCTTCGTCCCCATAAACTCCCTCCTCACGCTCGCCAAATAATTCATAAAGTCCTGCGCCGCCGGCCTACCCTCCTCGTCTTTCCCCGGATGCGGCAGCATACTTTGGATCTGTTCTTCCGTCCTTTCTTTCTCGTTGATACGCCACTTTGCGCACGCTATCGTTCGACCCAGCTCTGTGTCGACGACTTTGAGGAAGTGGCAGTCGCTCTCGTTGGGGTCGTTGAAGGACTTGATGAATTTCTCGATGGTCTTCTTGACGTACTCCTCGGTTATTGGTCGCGGCGTGAGGAAGGACGCCATGCCATTGTTGAAGGCGGCCATTTGAATCCGGACAAGGTCGGGGAAGTCCGATTCTGTGATTGGCTGGACTTCGAGAGGCATGGTGGGCAGTCCGATGATAGCAGTTGTAGTCGCCGAATATGGGTGGTCTTTTACGTGTTCAGTAGGCTCGGTGACGCGCCATTCGCGTTAAATATATGGTTCCAGTGATGTCTCCAAGGAATAACGATGTGGGATCGCAATGCTGCAGGATGGAGTGTTGCTGCCTGTTCGGGCGCTAGCATGATGCAAGTCGACGCTGACAGAAGCAGCCTACATGACTCAAGGCGACGCGCAGACTCCTTGGCTTGGCTACAGCCCTTCTACACCTTGATCCCCCATTAATTTACGCCCTTCTGATCATCCGTGGCTGTGAGATCGGCGACGGCGTCAACTACACCGCCTTATCAGCTGCCGATTCAGGGCAATGGGACTAATCCGATTCTCCTGAATACGACTGTTCCGCGCATTGATTCCGAATTCTTGCCGACGGAACGATTCCGACATCTCGTACCACCCCCATCGTCGACGTGAAGAGCCTCCTTGCTCGCAGCATCAAGTATCTACCAACTCGGTCGGCTCTAGAATCCAAACCTGGACTTTGCATCGAATTCTGTGGGTCGCGCCTTCTGCCATGGCACCAATGTTGCCTTTTACTTCTGCTCCGCCTGCCCGCTCGCAAAGTGCTCAATGTGCAACATCCCCAACTTTCATGTCTTCTTTCTTTCCTCGTTCCTTTTGAGCGAGTATCATCGCGCCCTTGGATCTTGAAAACCAGGAATAAAAAATACATTCCAGCGTATAGCAATCAAGCTGTGACTCGCAGCTGAGGAATTGGAGAACTTGGATCTCTGAGATCGGTGCAATCTGTTCACAAGCGGGCGAGATGCTCAACATCTAGCATCCTGGAAGGTCTATAACTCTTCCCATGTCCTACCTTTTCAAACAAATGATATTTAAAACTCATACGCAGCCCGCATGTTCATAGCCAGGCGATAGCCCATGATAATGTTAATATCAGGCACAACTGAACAGGGTTAGCGAAAAAGCATCCGAGTCTGCTTCATGAATGTTGATACATGGAAGGCAGCCGTTGCGCGGTTCTCATTGCAAATAAAATGAAGTTACCCGGTTGGGCATGGCGTGCTCCAGGGACACACTATAATCGCAGAGTCGGTTTTGCGATTCTAGTCTGCATGGAGTGAAGGCATCAGCTAGTGACAATGGAGGCTGTAGTAGTGCGTGTTCCATGGGTGGTATACATTGGGTAGATTAGAGACATGAATTCTGACGTTACTGTCTGTGGGGTGGTAAAGAACGGTGCACAAGGTGTTCGATTCTCTATCAGAGTCTGGATTGCTTGAGTAACCCAGGGTGCCGTGAGTACAACAAAAGAACCCTATTGTGTCCCCATTATTGAGAGTGATGCATGATTCTGGGTAATTGAGACGTTGCCACGGGGCAGCTTCAGGCTCAGCGGCTCGTGTGTCGAGGTTGAGGCCTTGTCCCTTTCACTGCGTTTGTTTACGTTGGAAATTTAGCGCATGACGCACGATGATCTCTCACCAACCTCAAGAACCGCGCAACCAACTCTACTTGAGATTCACAATAACTATATATTGTATCTAAAGAACACCGTTTTCTAACAAGGTAAGTCCCCCTTTACTATCCCCTGTCTGGCCTACTTGGCCTGCGCAAGCACCGTTTGGAACCAACTTAGGAGGCAATGGGTCGAAAGATCGATCCTCCTATCAAACATCTTTTTTGACCTTTTTTGCTGAGTGATTTTCGTGCGCACAGAGTAAACAAGCGTCACGTAATACCACTGACGAAATGGCTCACCTGAGTGAACACTATGAATTTCTTTCGCTCCACATAGCGCAATACACGCTTTCGTTTTGTCCCCTGCCTACAGGTTTTGCTTTACAAAAGCCGCCGCTTCACCCGCGTTCATACTGTACGTCAGATGCGGCTCTAGCACCACCGCCTTTCCCTCACAGATCTGATCTCCGTTGTGGCAGATTACTTTTGTTTTTGCCGCTGGCACGTTTCCCACCGCCTTTCCATTATCTGGGTCACCGAAGATGACCACGGATTTGAGAAACGCTGTTTGGTCCGCGCTGAGCATCATCGCCGCATTGTGGACAAGTTGACCGCCTTGGCTGTTAGTTGTGAGTTACTCATCCTCAAAAAACCTACGATAGAATGACAAGCACTGACCTGTACCCAGAGATAGTAAGGCTCGTATTGCTGCACGTCTGCATCACCATCGCCACCATCTTCGCCATCAACGCACTCCCACCCTTGTCCCCGCCCGCCAAAAACCCAGCGACGTCAGCGGGATACTCAATGCCCTGAACAGCCACATTGTCCGCACCAACGGCTTGGCCCACGGCTTGCACGAAAGGCGGACCCGTAAGCGTTCCCATGTTTCCGCCTTCGGTTGTACCTCTTGCGAATAGGATAGTGACGGGTCTACAGGCACCATTCATCACGTCATTCTGCGTGGAGTCCCCCAGAGCGCGAGAGAGCAGACTAGAAAGTGGACGAGCGTCCGGATTGAATATTGAAGAGGCGAATTGGAGCTTGGAGAAGGATTCGAAAGACTCGCGCGGTATGTCGGCGGGCGAAAGATGGGCTGACAAGGCTGGTGGAGGCGAAGCGGATACATCGGCAAGAGGCAGGCCCGCTGGAGAAGGCAGGGCCAGAGCGGCGGTGGTGAGGCTCAATAGAAGGACTTTGGGAATGGCCATCGTTGGTAACTGATGCTACGCCCTTTGCTTTCTACGTGCTGGAGGATACCCAGACGGAGTGTACATCTTATAGTTTGGGAGGCCCTGAAGGTACTGCGTCTTCGCACTGTCAGATGCCCCCTAGAATTCCAGTACTAGAATCTATCCATAGCTTTGAGCGGCAACCAAAATCATGCGAATACTCCACTGAGGTCATATCTTCAACCGATTTTGCTTTCTACCTTATGTTTATTCGGGCTTCCATGCCTATCCTACGCGCTCCTCGGCATATGAAAGCATCCATCGTCAGCGGTTGGCTGGAGGTAGCACCACGGCGCGGGGACCCATGATATGTTTGTGACACATCAAAACGCTATGCGAACTTTATCTTGCCAGCTGAATTCTCTTTTTTGCTCTGCCTGCGGGCAATACGGTACGTCACGATAATTATGTAGCACTCTTATGATGTTCCTCATTTCACTCTCAGTATACCATTGCGTTTAAGGTCAATCAAGACTCTCTTTTGGTTCATGTGAGCTGTCGTGTGTCGCGATCCGATGGTGGGTGACCGCGCGTTTCGACCCAGGATCCGCCGGAGCGGGTTTTGTTTCAGCGCGGAGATTATGCGATCCGAACAATACATAGCATGGGCACGAGAGTTCGATGATCAGACAGTTTTGTGCGTCTGTGCACTGTTGTTTGAGGCTTGTTCAGAAGCTTGGTGTTGCTTGTTTCGCAGGAGAAGTGGTTTCTGATACGGGTATGCAACATGACACCAGACATGCACACGGCGACAACCACGAAAACAACTCCAGCACACTCCAATCCGGACTCGGGCCAATTTCTTTCCGACAAGCTATGAGTGGATGTAGGATAACAATCTCGCCTAGTAAAAAAGAGACAGAGTAAGGTCTCCGGCATGTACACAAAGTTAGTACGACACATGCTCACGAAGATACAGACGGTTTCCCAGATGCGCCTTCCAATTAACCATTGATTATCTCATACCAAAACTTCATTCTCGAGTCTCTTGAGGTTCGGATAGTCTTAAGAGGGCGATGAAGAGCAGGCGGCCCATCTTTACACTACTGCTGATTTGGATTCAGATGAGGAGAATTGTACGGATATGAATATAATCTGTCCTGGCTGCGATCCAAGACTGATTGGTCAGAAGATCGACTCGTATCTGAAGGAGGTTGGTACTGGCCCAGAGTCATGCCAAAGCGGCCACTCGGGTACGATTGACTCCCTTGGGGATACGCAGTCGCTGCAGGAGCTTGATACTCGCCGGAGCTTGGATAGGGCGCTTGAAGGTAGCCGGCTGGGGTAGCCGAATGGAAACCACGTGAGGCGACTGACTCTTGGCTAGGAGATTTAGGCTGTAGTGGGTCAGCCTGAAACCCTCCCCTTGGACGGTGTTGCGGCTGCGGATAGTATTGCTGCGCATGATTCCCTTGAAGATAGTGCAGCGGAGGGATATCCTGCTGCGTATGATGTTGCTGCTGCCGCTGGAACGGTTGATGCAGACGGTATTCCTGGGAAATAGGGCTTCGCTGGCCATGCTGTTGAGGAGGAACTTGTCGCTGGCCTAGAGCATATCCATGGGATAATGTTGGTATACTCTGGGATGCAGAAGATTCATTCGAAGCTACTCCCGCCGCGGTGTCCCGAACAGCCTTGCGAAAATCGGGCTTTGGCGCCGGCTTCTTGGGCAATGTGGCTTGGTTCGAAGCAGGACCCTTGCGCACCTTTCTGTCATTTGACGTCGCCTTTTGTACTTTGTATGCCGGATTTTGCTTTGAAGAACGAGCACTAGGCATCTTGTTCCGATGGGCTTTGGCAACAGCTGGCATTTTTGGTGTCTTGCAACTGGGTTGAGTATCCTGAGAAGATGTTTTTCCTCCAGAGATGTAATCCACAGCTTTCGACCCGGAATGAATAGACTGAAGACCAGATGAAGTGGAGGTAAAGCGTGAAGGGGCCAACGTACTGTCTTTCGACGGCAACGTAGCAGACTCCATCAGAGGTGAAGAAGTGATCTCCACAACATCATCGTTGGGCTTCATTGCCATGGACAAGGCCTCCTGATTAGCAGCCGGAGCCAGAAGGCTGTGTAGAGTAGGTTCAACTTTAGCTCGTGGAGAGATAGAGATGCTGCGGGCCACTTCTGGCTTCGAGCTGATCTCCTTTTCTTTATCCGCAGTGTGTGGTGAAATTGGGAATCCTGCCTCTTGTGTACCTGTTTGCGGTTCGGCTGGCGATGTTCCTTCGTCGCCGGAGCCAGTCAAATCGACCGTGTTGGCGTCGATTTGTTGAGCTGGTGGAGTAGATTCGGGCAGTTGAGCAGGCGGCTCGGTGCCAGGGAGAATACCATGATCGCGAAAGCGCTGACACTCCCGAATGAAGTCTTTGCAGAAGTCCATCTCAATATCGTACTGCTTACGCTGATCTTCGTGGGTTTTCTTTTGATTCTCCTTCCAGTTGCCAATAAGCCCACCGATCTGCTCAGGGCTAGGATATCCATCGGTATGGTTCCCTTTGTCATCAATGATGTCGTCCTTGTTCAAACCACTGGCATTTAGAACGAAGTTCTCCTTGGTGCGAAACCGCGCTTGGTACTCCTTCTCGACGTCGAACGGGGCGCAGAAGTCACTTCCCTTGACGCCCAGGATCGTCTCATCGGCCAAGACGACGGAGAGCCTCCCTCTCTTGCCGTGTTTCAGTATGATTTGGCGAAGCGCTTCAACGTACTCTCGAAACTTGCCCTCCGCTGCAAATCGATGAGCGGGAATTGCTATTTCGATTGTCAAGCGACCATTTTTCAGACACTTCTTGAGAATATCGTTGCTTTTCCCGCTTGTGATGTTACTGGCCCATCGATTCGCCTCGCCCTGAGGACCCACAGGCGCATCCATGCGGAGAATCCAATGACGAGGCTTGTCCCGAATGGGCTTCCAATTCTCACGGCTCATCTCGAGGGGTTTGTATGACCACCACTGCGCTGCCTTCTGCATCGCGCTCCAGCGGTGCTCCCCTTCTTGCATGTGAACACCATTGTGTTTATGAACTTTTTTATAGTTCAGATCTCCAGTCATCATCACTCGCGGGTCATTTGCCGCTTCGAAGTCTGCCCACTTGATGTGCTCATCGGAATCCATGGCTACAATGTCCCTCGAGAAGCCTTTGTAGTGTCGAGCTTCGTCCGTTTGCTCTGAAGAGAAGACTATGCGGCTGCACAATTTGCCGTAATCTGGATCCCCTTCTGGAATTGACTCCTCGGAATCGGGAGCGTACTTTTGCTCTGGTACGCGGGCCTCGGGCTTGCCTATGGTGACTCTGGTCTCACATATACGGCTTTGTCCTGATTTTGCAACTTCTTCGAAGAGCTGAGCGATCATTTTGTCGTTCAGGGGAGCTGGTTTAGATAGTTTCAGCTGTTGAAGTGGTCGTCCTGTCCATTTGCTTGTTGCCTTCTTCTTTTGGCCCTCCGGCAGGACAGGCTTCTCGGTGGGTATGTTGACCGAGTCGTCCTGATACACCGTCTCTGAGGCATCGAGTAGATGAACTTCGGACTGGGCCGTGGCATGCTGCGCGGAGATATTTGGGGGAGCATCTTCGGAGTCCTGATCGGAGTCACGGTGATCTGTAGTGATGGAGATCGGCCCTGGTGACGTAACACTCCCCGTGGGTATCTCTCTATGTTCTCCGGTAACACCCTCCTCGATTGTTGTATCACCAGCGCCCTGCATCTCATTGAAGGTGTGCATAAAAGCATCCTCGAAACCATCATCAGAGTCACTGTGCAATGGGCCGAACGAGCTGTCCATGTCACTGATATCACCAGTAGGTGTCGCGGCCATTTGGCCAGTGTCAATTGCGTGGCCTTGTGGTGCTTGTCCCTTCCCAGCATTTGACTCATCGTCTCTAAGTGTTTTATCCTTCGTGGTACCACCGGTTTGGGACGTAATGGAGGGATCAGATGATGGGGTAGGTTTTGTAGTCGATGGAAACGGCGACGGGATCTCATACAATGGAGTAGCTGCCCCTAAATCGGCTTCAGTAGCTCTTACGACAATGGTGGGTCTCCGAAGCTTACCGTCGGATCCACTGTCGTAGGAGACTTTTGACTTCTTGGATACAGGCGTCGGATCATCGAGAGCGCGACGTTTATTGCCGGCCATTGGGGTTGTAGAAGACGGTTTCGTGGCTCGAATCATCGCGAGGGGTTGGGCGTTTCGAGTGTAGCTATGGGCGCGGGTGTGCGAAGCCACAATGCAGATGAAGAAAGTGTAGCGCAGACCAATCTCAAGGTTGGAGAAATCAGGTAGAGACCAGATCAGGGCTGGTAGTCTGTAATGGCGAATGGAGGTTATGAGGGGGGAAATTTGCGAAAGTAGTTTTATTGGGGACCTGGCGATTGGCTCACGTTTTATCTCGGCCCAGACAACATTGTGAAAGCGCTGCGCGAGGCAGGACCCCGAGTTGCATCATTTCACGACAACAGAGTGTGGAAGTCACGTAAGTAGGATACCACGATGGGTCCAAAAGAAGAAAAGCAGAGAACTGACTACAGACTGTGCTCAATGGTAGCATCTTGAAGGAGGATGTGGTGCTCTCATAATGATTTCGTTTGAATCAAGCTACACGGATGGGCCATCAAAATGAAATAACTACATCTACTCCAACGAGGGATAGTCAGCGTTCTGGTCCTCAGCGCGAAGCTCCTGCATCTTCTCAATATGCTTCCTGGCCTTCTCCACGTCAATCCATGGCAAGACCGTCACAATATGCTTTGCCTCCTCACCCGCATCCATGACTTCCGGTGGAGCACAGAACTCCGCGCCGGCAACAGGAGCCACCCATTTCCTCTTCGTCTTCCCCATGCTCCTAAAAGGCCATCTAAGCTGACCTGGCAAGACACGTTCCTTTCGAAAGTGCTGAATGCTTGTGACGAAGTCCTTCACAAACTTGAACTCCTCGTCAATCTGACAACAGCGCGTCTTCCACGACTCGATCATACTCACCAATATCTCGTCTTTTCACTTCTGGATACACTTATCATGATAACTATCAATCATCTCCTGACTGATATTGAGCTTCACACCGGTTTTCTCGCGGTGGGTAGTGCGGAGATGGAGCTCATTCTGCACCGCCTGGTTTAGAAGCTCACCTGCATTGTGAAGACCCTTCTTATGACATATGGAATCGTGCGTGAGAAGCTCGCGTTGCTTCTCAACGTTATATTCATCGGTGTTGGTAGAGGGATAGTATGCGGCGGGATCGGCGGATAAGATACTCTCGTCTTCGAGCTCGACGGAGCAGTGATTGGGGTATTTGCGAAGCAGACCTAGAATAGCGTTTATATAGGCACGATATGTACCCGCAGCAACATTGCGGCTCGCGAAGATGAAGGTACGAATCGTGACATGGCTGTCCGGCATCATTTGCTTCAGCAACGATTCGAGGTTCCTGATATTCGCAGCCCAGATATCCGCTTCACCGACGGGGCCGCAAGGCTTGTGCTCGGTCAAAATGGCTAAACGTTCATTGCGGCGAATTATTCCGTCTTTCAGTTTGCTGATCAAGCCTTTGCTGCGCCATTGGATCAGCTTGTTCGAAGCACTCATACGACCTGCTTTCTTGCTGACGCCGCCGTACACATCTTCGAGTGGGCAGGGTCGGCTTCGAAAACGAGTCGGCTTTTATAGTGTCCGTGGCCATGCTCGCCGGGCAGGATGGGCTCGTGGGAGAGGGCCGCATACTTGGGATTCTCGACAAAGGAGTAGGTGTGTGGTTTGACCATTGGCTCTTCAGCAGGCACAGGCTCTACCGTCTGGTCAGCGGTTTGAATTTTTGCAAATTGAGTGCGTCGCTTACCGGGACCTTCCTCGTAAGAATCTTGAATTGTGACTAGCCCCGCTTTCGCCGCCGCCTGCTCCTTTTTCTTCTTCTCCTCCTCCTTCCTCGCTTTGTTCTTCTTCATTTGACAAAGCCTTGGGGTTATCTCTGGCCCTTCTTCGGCCTTTTCATGCTCTTTCGGCACACTGGAAAGTGATATGCTGCTCTCATCAGACACAGGCGGCGGAGCTTTCCCAGACTGGGCTCCCGGGCTATTACCGATTTTTTCTGTGTCACCACTACTCCAATTCTCCATTTCGGTGTACTCAGCAAATGGATCCTTGATTACCGAGGAAGAATCGAGGCCCGTGGATGCACTCGCGAAGGGAAGAGGGGAAGTGCAAGTATATAGAGACCCGAGAGGGTGCTGTTGAATCGTAGAAGCTGCCTGGAGGCTCTCTGACTTTTTGGATACATTTTGTCGGCAGATTTCTCCTGTATGAACAAATTCAACACCCTTTTCCATCTGTTCCTTGTGTCTATTCTTGTCGTTCCAACGCTCGGACGGGTTGAAAGCCGCCGATGACTGTTGTGGCTCCGCTGGAGAGTCGATGGAGTTGACAGAGGTCTGATGTCTCCGAAGTCGTCCTTCTGATCCTATATATTGGGCAATGAAATGATCACTGTCACAGTATCGCGTGCCATACCTGGAGTAATCGTGATTGAAGTGTCTCGCTGGGGACGCTTCGGGGAGGATGGGATGGTTTCGACACCCGCACGTTTCTTAGACGCCATTATCGGTAATGATCCAATGTTATTGCAGCGACAAAAGGCCTTGAGGTGTTTGAGCAGGCCGGTGAAATGAACTGCGGCTGTACGCCGGAGGGGGATCGCCTGTGCCGAAGGAACGAAAGCGCTATTAACGAGGTCACGGCGTTTTGGTGGGGTTACAGCTGCAGGCCGTAGATCTCGCGATGAATGCACCGCCGTTGCTGGGGGTGACTCGCGCAGGCGAGCTGGCTCAGGCGTCAGTCTAGCGACGGTGACTCACAAAAGCGAGAAAGCGAGAAGAATCAGCAAAAAGAGACTTACAGTAAGAGTTCGATGATCAGATTGAGTGTGGACGATACGAGTAATGGCCTCGTCGTATTCGTGGGTGATATGTGCGGGCAATTTGTCTCAGGCGCGTCTCCGGTGTCGGTGACTCGGAAAAAACAGAGCAGTGACTAAATAACAAGTACATAAACGACAGTAATATTACTAGAGAGATCAAATTATTATGCAGCGGGTATTTATTCGAGGCGGTGAATGGAATTGCCCGCGGCACCGCGTGGCGGACGGCAACCCACGGAACGGCAGAATATCAGGTGCACTGCGAAGTAGAGGACACCGAAAGAATACCACGACATCGTGGATTTTCATCAATGGAGCGCATTTCCTAGCGGATCGCGGCTGAAAGTGAGGTTTAGGTGCATTTCCACCCCTGTGAATCACGGCAACAATACGACATGTAGATACAATTGTAGCAGAGAATCGAAACGCAGGAAGCGAACTAAAGTAATTTCTTGCAAGGGTGCATGCGCAATAGAGAGAGCGCAACTATGGCTTTGAGTAGATTGTGCCGGTGCAGTACTGCATGCTTCCTCCAGCGGCAGAAAGTCGTAAAACAACGAACACACGAGCAGGCCGGTTCGTACGCACACACCGTCGATCCGGCTGGTCAAAAATAACTCTTGGTGAGTCCTGGCAGCAGGCAGCAGCTATAGTGATGGTCCAGCATCGCGCCCAAACAAAAGCATCACAATAAAGACACAACATCACAGCGGGGAAGTATCACAATTCGAGCACAACATCATAACAGCGCAAGTGTGTCACCGAATCACAGTCAACAACATCACGTTGGAGCAAGCACATCACGAAGACAAAGACGTCACGAATAGGCGAAGCGGAGGCAAGAGGAGACAATCCCCCACCCACCCAC